>JANHGN010017889.1:114378-139154 GCA_024605025.1 Megaceryle maxima
ACTGTGAAAACTTCCTTTCAGGAACAGGATTTCCTGTTCTTTTTGGTATATAATTTCCAAAGTTGGCTTTAAATAAGGGAAAAACAGTTGTCTTCCCCCCCCCCCCCCCCCAGCATCTACATGATTACAAGTGCTCTATGGAAATGATACAAAGCCTTTGTCCCTGCCCAAAGGACTTTTAATCTTTTTTTAAAAAGCAATTTAGCAAGTGGAATCAAAAAATAGTACAGAGAATATGGAGATGAAGTACTCTGTAGCAATTATTTCCTTTGACTCATCAGTTCAGATGCGCACAGATCTTAGCTGCAGTGGAAAGATTTTCTTGCAGCAATGATTTTTATTACTCAATGATTCTTTTGAATGTTGTGGAGATGGTTAGTGGCTGAAGTAAGAAAACACATCTGTGTTGAAGACCTTTGGTGAAAATGTGATTCCCTGTATTAAGGCTGAGAAAGGAATAAGGTGCTAGAGTTCATTATTATCCCATCCTGCACACAGAAAAGATAAAGAAAAGTTATAGTTGAAGACAGACTGGTTTCTTTCAGTTTGCACTTGGTCTGGTTTTCTTGAGGTCACTCATGATAGATGGCTCTTTCATGTTAAAATATCATGAAAGTGACTCTTTCAACTTCTCTAAGTGGCTGCTGTAATTTTGTAACAAGTGCTTTGAAATCTCTTCTGGCTGAGATTGGAAGAAATCAGAAATTCAGGAGAAACGAAACCAAGATTTGATTCAGCTGTTTTAGTTTTGGAACCAAAAGCAAATGCCCATCTTTTAATGCTTTTCTCCCTTGTTCCAGTTGTAACTTGTGGTGACTGGTCTTTGAACAGACTGATTTACTACAGTGCACAGTATTTGACCCTTAATGCCAGCATAAGATGGGCAGTGGAAAAACTTGTGAATTTCCCAGTGTCTTCAGCCTTCTGTTGTTATAAGGCATCAAGCTCCTTTCCATTTTTATTATTTTCTCTTTTTTTTTTCTTCTTTTTCTTTTCTTTTCTTTTTTTTTTTTATTCATGCTTACTGTCTTTTGGCAAACAGCTTTGCATTTCCTTCTCTTTTGGAGCATTTGTGGCCACATAAGTTATCAGCTATAAAAAGTCAAGAGCAGGAAAGCTTGTCCTTGACATACCCGGTAGGGGAAAAAAAAAAAAAAGGCAAACCATTTCCTATTGCTTTGTTCCTTTGGTAATTGCTGTAGGAGGTTACCAGAAGGAACAGTGTCTTGTCTTCAGGTCAGGATGGTAAACTGTGCTGTCCTGCCATACTGAAGAAAGTACAGTTTTTTTGTTTCCTGCAGGGTGAGGTAGAGCGGATGTGACTCCTGACAGCTAACCTTGTGAGCTGGGTTGTGGGCTGCAGAAGGGTATGCAAGGTCTGTGTTGAAGGTGGATGAGTACAGCAGGATGAAGAGTATCCCACTGTGTTTGAAATAGGTTGTAGCACTATTTCACAATTTAAAGCTTGTTTTCTGGACAAGTTGTCTAATATTGTGTCACTGCGAATAGTGAGGAAGCAACAGAATTGGTGTCAGAGGATCAGTAATAACTTAAGTACAACAATTTATGTGAATAGCTTAGACATTTATTGTTGGATAGTGTGAATCATTCTTTAGAAACACCACTTCCCTTCATGGTCTATAGAGAATACCTACCTGGTAGGTCTGAGCTTTTTGGCTAGTGTATGCAGTAGTTAAAACTTGGTTAGATACTTTTCATTCTCCCCTTTTTTCTACTCTGTGAAACAGGGAGAACTGACATTTAGCCATTTGTAAAATGCTTTGTTAATTAAAGGCAAAACCACCTTGCTCAGTTGTTAGAATTTTTGGTGCATCATTGCAGGACTTCAAATCATAGGCATGGATGGGATTGCTTTGTGTTAACTGCCCTAAATGCATAGACTAAAAAGGTGGTCCCTACTCAAAAGAGCTTTCCATAAAGAAGTGATGGAGGGATGCAGCCTGGCCAGTGGATGACTACGAGCTGTTGCAAAACAGGAGAATAATTTGTGAAATGAATTTATGACATTTCCACCTGTTTTCTCTCTTCTGGGGGTCTCACAGCTAGCTGCCTGTTGGTTTTGGATTTGGATTTGGACATTTGAAGGTTTTGTGAATCCAGGGTTTACCTGACTGTCTGTATCACTCTACTGTAGGGCTGATGACACTCTTTAAGAATGACTGTCAGGTTGCTCATGATGGATTTCTGCTGGCTGATTCTAATCTGAAAGTCCTGTTCTATTTCTACAGGGCATTGTGTTGGTTATCCGTGAGTGCAATTGGTTTTAGAAGCAGTAATGATTTCAGGGGCTAGGAATAATTTTTTTTCCATATCTGTCATTAAATTAATTTTATCTTTATGGAGAATTCTTTTGAATAAGTGCATTAAAATAGAGTTATGTGAGGTGTCTCGTGGCCACTGCTTTCCTTACATTACACTTGAACCCTGGGGATTAGCTGGGAACCCTATTTCACCACAAACTCTCATGCTCAGTGAATTTTTCTGAACTGAGGATTTGTAATAAACATCAATCCAAAACAGATAAACAAGTAGTTTTCTTTTTTCTTTTTTTTTCTTCTGTCTTTACAGTTACCCAGGAGGTTCAACACAACTGTCATAAAACCTGTACAACTTTAGCTGTACAGACAGTGGCCACACAAATTATTGAATTTAATACCACAAATTCGTCTTCATATAAGAATTAAAATATACTTCTGAATTTATTTAATACATTCTTTGCCATAGCAAAGTTTACTAAGCTGGTGCCTAGTTATGCTGGCAGGTATTTTTCCTGCATTCTGAACACATCTTCTCGATGCTGCCTGACTTCAGGTAGGCCATTCAACATGGATTGCGTGAGAATGATTTTCAGACAGATTATATGGTGGCCGTTGTTGGGAACAAGTGTTCATTTAGGTCAGAGTCATGCTGAGGATGGAGTGGTTGTCACCTCTTACCAACCTGCAGGACTTTATGTTAAATTCAGATATTTTAAAAGATAATTCTTGGCACAGAAGGTTTTTTTTTAAAACAGTTGTATTCTTCTCCTATCACCTTTATGGTTAAAAGAGCTTCAGATTACTCTATTTCAGTTGAGAGATGACCAAAAAGATGCAGAGATTTGGGTGAGTGTGTTGCTCTGAGTTTAAACATAAACTTAACTTTAAGCAGAGCACCAGTCTCGATTACATCAGTAGGGTTAATGATGTGCCTCTAAGCAGGGCTTAGATGCTACAATGAATCTGAACATTGGCCCTGAGATTTTATGTATTAGAAAAGAAATAGGTATTTCCTGGCTGAGGTACTGCAAATTCGAGGTAAAATCCTGCTATGTTCCTTTTTAATAACCTGCACAATTGAAGATTTTTAATCCGTTATACATTTATTTTATTTTGCTGGCTGCATTTTACTGATGTAAAGTTCAAGGCTGAATTCCTAAAGAAATAAAATTCTGCTTCCATTGCCCGTTGCTGTTAATTTAGGCTCTATTATCTGGTGTTTGCTACTAGAAGTATAGCATCACTGTGGGTCTACAGTGGCTCCCCTGTGCTGGATCAAGTCTCCTTTTTTTTTTTTTTTTCTTTTACAATGGGTGAGATGTGTTTAATTTATTGTAGGAAACTCTTAAAGATGCAAGATCCTTTTTAGAGGCTTCTACAATAGCCGTGAAGCACTTATTTAATCCCATTGAATGGAGGTTAGATTTACTAGCTGGGCTAGACATGATTTTTGTTCAGGAGTCATCTCAGAGTACATCGAAGTTTAAAGATCTTTGCAGAAAACCCAAGGAGAAACAAAAGGAGTAAATTTTAAAAGGAACTTTGTCAAGGAGTTTTAGATGTTAAACAGATAGAAAAACCATGGTGGCTTGACTGAGACGAGTGTTAGGTTAGCAGAATCGTTACTGATCCAGTGAGACATGCTAATGAGGCACTTTAAATGCAAGTTTGATGGAAAAAGGGGCAATTTCATACCAAAGTGCAGCAAGGTTACTGCATCAAAGAAGGTACACTTCAGTTCTGCAAAAGGGGACAATGCTCCATTGTCAGATCCTTTTTCTTTTGACTTTAAACATGTTTTAACTACACTATTTACTAAATTGTACAACGTGGCTTGCTCACTGATTGAGGATTTATGACCAGAAACAAACCTGTTAGGGAAAAAAGAAAAACTGAGTGTGATCCATACTGTAGCTACATAAAATAGTTTGAATGAACTTAACCTGAGCACGGTGGGGGGTGCACAATATGGTTTTCAAGCTCAGGGGCCTACGATCTGAGTTCGAATAGATTTTTGTCTTTCAATAACAATTTAAAAAAAAGGGAGAGTGTTCAGAGACATCTGTGGCCTCTCAACCAACGTTAATACAGATGTCTCAGTTTTGTCTTAAAAAGCCCCCTTCAGAATCATGCCTTATCAACCCATCCAGCATGTGAAATTCCTCAGGCTGCATCATGTCTGAAATTCACAAACATCTTGTTTTATTTTCAGTTCTTACAGCTCTTTTGGTAAAAATAAAGACCAACAACAGAAATACTTGCTGTTGGTGCCATGAAAAATCATTACACAAATGTTTCACTTCCATGAAGGAGAATTTAGGCTCTCTTATGAGATTTAGTTTTTGGGTGTGATTACTACACACAAACACAATGAAATGGCCTAATTTTTGCCTTGCTATTTCTTAAAAGAATGGACAAAATTCATTTGCAGTTAAGAACAGATTTGTCCTTATGTAGTTTAGTAGAATTGCACTGGAGAAATTCTAAAGCAAGTTACTCTGTCCCGGCATAACAGAGCCCCAGTTACAAGAAACTTCAGTTATGGGCATTTGTAATTTTTTTTTTCAAAACTGGAAGCTGCTTGTGACAAGATATTTATTATTTCACATCTTGTGAAAGGTTGCTCAGCTGGGTTCTGAATTGAACTTCCAACTTCCATAGTTCCCACAGGCACTCCTAGTCAGAGTCAGAAACCACAGAACCAGCGTAAAAGCAAAAAGGTCACCAGAATGGAGAATCTTAATAGTTCCTTTCTCAGCCCTCAAAATTGAATTTAAATGAGGTTTCAAAAATTGCTTTCATTGTTCTCCACATTTCTCTGTTTTATTGCTAAGCATTTAGCTCACAACTTAGTCTAAAAAAGACTACATCTCAATATAAAGATTCTCTTCATACATCTCAAAAAAATGGTGTCTCATTGAGGAGTCTACATTGCAAGGCCTTTCTGCAAGATTTTGTTTCAGCACCTATGTTAAGTGGGAATGTTTTGTCTATTTTAACGGAAAAGATCCATAGTAAAAGTTACTAGATTCAGTGTCAGCTGGCAAAGATCACCTGTAGATCTACAAACTTTTACGCTTCAAACTTGGCTGCTGTTTTGACCCTGCATAGCAAACATCAGTTAGATTTTCACAGGGTGTTTATATCTGGGATTGGTAATTATGTACCCTTAGTATGTATTTCAACATTACATCTAGATAGATGTAGATTTGTTCAGTAGGAGTTTATCAGTGCACACTTTTTCACCATTTAAATAGGTCATAGGATATGTATAATACATGACTAGAATGAAAATTTTCAGGTTTTATGTACATACTTTTTTTTTTTTACCATGGAGAATGCAAAAGTCTAGGTAATAATAATAAAAATTGAAAACTAGGTGGCAGTAATACCCAGCTGTAGAGTCCTCCTATGAGCAAAGATGGGATGACTCACAGTTTTCTTAGGAATTCCAAGGGTGCTGCAGCCCAGTACTGAATGGCTCAGCTATTAACAAACAGAAAAAGTACAGGACCAAGTGCTCATATGGATTCATTCACTTAAAACAAGGAATTGTTACAGCCATTCCTCTTCTAAAAAGGAAGAGCACGAAGAACTAAAGTGAATATCATAAGTGAACTAATCAGTGCAGCTAAACTTGTTCAAATATATATGTTAAAAGCAATTTCCTACTCACACCAAGTGACAGAAGAGGAGGAGCTGTTACTCCTTCTGAAACTCTTGTTTTTTGTGGTTGTGGCCAGAGGCCAGCAAGTGTTCTAAAGCCCATAAGCAGACTGCTGTTCACGTCGATGGTTATATATAGTGCATGTGCCAGAGTAAGCTAAAAGTAACATGGCTAAAATCTGTGGAATCACCCTGTAAAAGGACTGTTATTGGCACTGATCTCAGGAGTTCATGATGAACATCCTCATTTATTTAGAGGCATAAGCTGAGGCTACAGTCCTAAGAAGAGTTAGACAATTCTAAGATTTATTGGCTGACTTCATTGTTTAAAAGCAATATGCTTTCCTTAGATTCATACAATTTAATTGCATGTGCAAAGAAGAATGCGTTGTCCTTTTCTGGTTAGCTGAGCTGCTTGTGTGGCAGGACTGTACAGAAAGGTTTGGGGAGTCTTGCCTCTTGGATGAAGTTCTCTGTCTGACAGTACTGGAAATATGTAGTATTTGCTTTGTTACCATGAATTATTTTGTTTGAAACTGAGTCACCTAAATAGCCTCAGAACTGTCCGAACTGCCTCAAACTCATCTTACTTCAGCAGATATTGCAGAGATTTGTTCTGTATTTGATTTGAATTTATGTAGCTCTGTCTACGACAAAGATCTTTGACACCTGCTTCTTTTCCAACAAATATTTCTATGCTTTGCACAATTTTGCTATACAGTCTTAAACTTAGAAGAAGTCACTGGAATTCCTGCCCATAATATAAGCTGATGTGCTTCCTCATGCTTTTCAATGAGAAATCTTAATAAATATACTAACTCCTCTTTCTGTGCCATTTTCTGGGTTTAGCCAGGAGATAACAATGAGCTCAGTGTCAGTATCTGCCTTTTATTTTTTGGAGGGGGAAGGATGTTTCACAAGCCTGTTTCTATTATTACTTCTGCCCTTCAGAAACAAAAGCGAGTAGAACATGATGAGGTCACAACTATCAGTTATTGGGGAAAAAAAGGGTCTCTCTCACAAGTTATCCAGAGTATTCACAAAATACCTTTGCCCAAACCCAGCAATAATAGAAAGGGAATTCATCTTCTCTGTAGGATTACTTGCTAGGTACTGGGTACCAGTCACTGGTTGGCTTGGTAACTGAAAGTTAACAGTTCATAGTGAAATTTCTCCTTAAAACTAACTGGTTTACTTTGTAAACGACCCTTGTTTTCCAAAGCCTCCATTTTAATTCTTCCTGACCCATTCTTTATTTGCATAATAGTGAAGCCTATCAGCCCAGTTTTTCTAGGGCTTTCTGAAAAGTGTGATAAGATTATTTTATTTGTATATTTTTTGCATATGTTCAAGTGTTCATTATGTTAGGAAAAAATGTTAAGCCTTTTGTAACTGAGCCAAACTGACTCTACCCTCTCCCAAACTAGATCTCCTGCAAGGGTGAGAGGAGTTTTGACCTAGTCCTAAGGATGTGGAGAACAGGGTATGCTCTGGGGTAACTTACTGCTTCTAGTAAGTTACCCCATGTGAGTAAGGACAGCTTGGACCCAGCATAAATTTCTGCCTGAAACATAGACTCTGTTAAGTGGTTACCCTCATTCTTATACATGTATACACTCTTATACATACAGCCAACTATATGCATCTCACCTCTGCAGCTGGGAGATTGCTTATAAGCACCAAAACCATACCTGTGAATTTTTGTGTATATATACATGTTTTATAGGCTTAGAGTGCTCTGGATGATAAACTGTAGGCTTTTTCTTCCTCTCCTGGAGGCTTAGAGGAAAAGCCACTGTGCCGCTGGTAGCCCAGGGTCAAACCTAATGCATACATTTGTGGACTTTTACCCCAGCGAGATTGCTGTTGTCTTTTGATGAACAGAGCTAAGAGCCCATTGGATATATTCCAATGTTTTAAACTTAAAAAAAAAAAAAAAAAGCTATAGAATTATATTGTCAAGAGTTCCTGTTGCTTCGAAGAATGCAATTTAAAACAAACAAACCAAGCTGCAATAGATATAGTTATCAGCAATAGAGAAAAGATCTTAGCAATTACTTTTATAACATCACAGATCTGCTGAGGGTAATCAACATGTATTGCCTGAAGATTGTAGCACGCTTTACACTTTACAATCACATCATAAATAGAGGGATATCTGTGATCTCTTTCATGTCTGTGACTCTGCTTTTGCTTTTACTTAAGAGTGTTAACCAGATGACACTTCTGTCCCTTAATTTATTCTGTCAGCCTCTCAAATGCCAAAGCTCATTGATGGAAACCCTGTCTAAGAAGGAAAAAAAGAGCAAATACAATCTCTGGGTGAGTTTACTGGATTGTGTTCTCTTCCACACTCAATGCAATTATACCTTCAGAAGTTGATGTTACATTTTCCTGTAGAGGGGGGTTGCAGAATGTTGCTTAACAAAAGGAAGCCAAAGAGAATTCTTTAGCCTTTCTGGGAAAGGCAGCAGTATCTTTATAGTTACGGGAAACCAGAAGTAAATCATTAACTTAAAAAACTTAGAAGTGAGAATGTTATTTGGATCTATATATGCTGAAGGACAAGAATCAATATAAGTGTGTAGGAAGGAAGATATTATTCTGTACACTGTTTTCCTAGTTACTCTGCATACATTAGTAAAGAAAGGTGTCTCCGTTTCAGGTGGTTGTTTATGATCAGAGAAAATGAATATAATTGCCTTAAAGTGCAACATATATCCTCACCTTTTGAATCTTGTGATGAATTCAGAAAAATAACTTACATCTGGAAGTCAAAGGCTGCCTTGCCTTTTATCTCAGTTGGATCAGGATTGAACCACAGCATTATATTTCCATGGGAGTCACTTGTGCATTATATCAAAAAGAGAAATGGAAGTTTTCCAGCAAAAGAAATATTTCTTTCTAAACTATTCTCATTTTGGCCTTGGTTCTATGAACTTGTATGGACATTTGTCATGTACACACAAATCTTTAGGGTTCAGAACAATAGCCCTTAAAATCTTTTTTTAAATACAGTGTAATACTAAGGCAATGAACCGGTCAATACTGTGGATGGTGTATGCTAATTGTGACGGATGCCTTAAATTTTCCAAACAGGAAGGTGGCAGTTCCTATTTCTAGTTACAGAACCATTAATCAGCAAACTTTTAAACCCTTCGGCGCATGCAGAAAAATAAGTATATATTTACCATGTAAAACCTACCTCTGGGTATGGGTTTGAGAGAGTAACATTTACAGGACTGAAAGCCTTAATCTAAACGTACACTAATTTTCCTTGTCTTTTGGGGAGTTTTTATCTGCAGAACTTTTCTTGAAGCTGTTTATCTAAATATTGATATAATCAGTAATATATAGAAGTATAATCTTGATAATGATGAACATACATGCTTTTATTCAGTTGTGTAGGTCTTTAATCATAAATGATCCAAAAGACTTATATGCATAGGGGTACCTTGACACAGGAAGATGTAGGGAGATGTGAGGAACACTCTGAGGGCAGCCTTACAGAGCTACTGCCTGATAGAGAACCGGGCCAGGATCTTTCAGTTAACTTCCCCATCTTCTGCACACATCAGGTCTTAGCGATGATGTGCAGACAGGTCATAGGATTGTTGTTCAGGCTGAAAGGGCCCCAGTCCTTGTACGTAATAAAAGAGCAGTAGGGGTGAGGGCTGAGCAAAGTCTGTGGTATGTGTTCTTTTGGTGTTCACTGAACAACTGCTGTTATCAACATGATTTCTTTTCAAAGTGCTAAACACAGGTACGGCATTAATGCAGATCTAAAGTTAGACAGATCCAAATAAGGCCTGTGTAACTTCTTTTCACTTTTGACTATATTTATCTATACATGCCTAAAGTATCTTTATACCACTATAGCTGTGGTATAAATAGGCTGCACTGAGATGCACTGTTTTATGCCTCTCTCTTTAACTTTACTAGCATTCTTTTGTATACAAAAACTACAATCTTGTCCTGAAAATCTTTCTCAGTCCTCCTGGAATCTGGATTTTCAGGCTAGAGGATTGCCTTTAAAAAAATAAAAAATAAAAAAAAACCCCGCACCAATGAAATCTTCTTTAGTCAATCCATGGAGGAAATGTCTTTTCTTTTATTCTCTCTCTTTTTTTTTTTTTTTTTTTTTACATTCAGAACATTTGTAGAGTTAATTATTTTTTCCTTACACTTAGAATTAAGTCTCATTTAACTCATATATGTCAGTTAAAAGGCTGATCCTTGCAAGAGGTTTAAAGGATTCCAAAGGCTCTGAAGCCTCTCTCATGATATTTCAATTACTAAATCATAGGGTTTATGAAGTTTTCTAACAGAAACATTATGTGGAAACTATATAAGATCTTTACTGGTTTCTTGAATGGTGTAGGCAGTAAAGTGTATTACAGCTTTACTCTGTATTTCCCAGTGAACAATTGTAACCTTTTAGTTTGCTCTATAGCATACAGGGATCTGCCTTTCATTTATTTAGTTTTAAGCTACTGTAGTTACACAAATACCTGTTGAGTTCACTCATGTTAAATTTGTAACCTTGTATCCGTAATCTTGTGTACCTGAATACAATCTTTGGGGACCAATCAGTGATTTGTGAGACTGTTTCTTGTACACGGCAGGAACAACATGGAGAATGGCAGCATAAACTCAATTATTCCACCTCACCAAGGTGCTACTGCTCTGCTCTAGATTAATCACTGTTAAGAGGGCATAACCTAACCTAGTTCTTTGCAGCTGACTCATTTAGGTCCCTGGACAGCAACCTCCCACCAAATCCAGCAAGAGGAGAGGTTGCAGCCTCTCTTAGGACTGCATCTGATGTGACAAGAATAAAACAAAGGTGACAATAGTTCACAATGGAAAAGGCAGTAGAAGAGTAATGGGGAAACTGTGAGTAGTAAGAAAATAAGCTATTTTTGACTATGTTTTCTTGCTTGTTTTTACCCTATGTCCAAACCAAACTCAATTTAACAATTTCCAATGTTTTTGTAGAGACTTTTTTCTTCTCTGAGAATGGCAAGTCACAACAATCTCATCTGAAAATATAGATGCTTGAGATTCCCATTGTGATGATATTTTTTTCTTTTTTTTTTATATTTGACACTTTGGGTGCTGGTGCAAACTGGTGAAGCATCTGCTCTCAGTCTGCTTTGCTGTTGTCCTTCACTTCACATCTGACTTTCAAGGAAAATACAAGCTCCCATTTTTTATTGATAGTGCTCTACACTCACTTTAACTGCTTGCTTCACATTTTAGACTACAGATGGGCTTAATCCTTATAACAAGCCAATACATTTTTTGCTGAAAGGAAGCAGACAGAAAGTCTCTCTAAAACACAGAATTATGAGGTTTTTTGAAATTGGTAAGGACAGATTCAAATTCACCCTTCTCATTTCTTGCATCACAAAGAAATTCCTCTCTCCCTCATAATCCAAGCACATTCTGATCACCAGTTGCACGCACTCCTTGCATTTGGGTGCTGTATGGTTTTATGTTGTGTGGCACGGCTCATTGGATCAAATTCTGTGAGTGTCATATGCCAAACAGATCTATCTCCATGAATATCTTTTTAGAGGTGGATGATTCTGGTAAAGGACTGTCCCTTGGGAGTATGATACCCTGTGTATGTGAGCACATTTGTCAGCAGTGCCTCTTCCATAGCTGCAGTCCCATAACGTGGCCTGTTGGGTCAGGTGAGCACAGCTTCCCCAACACAACAAACTGCCCCTAACTTTTATTCCTGGGCACCCTTGCCGTTTTGGGGCAGTAGGAGAGGGCAAAGTAGGGGGTCTGGAACAGCAGGTCTCCGCCAAAGCTAATGTGCCTCTCCTGCTCACACTCTTCTCACCACTGTTCCTACAACAGAAAGGCAGCCTGTGTGGATTTACCTACACCTCATTGCTGTGGAGCATGAGATGGGTGGGGGTGAAAGTAGCTACTGAGCAAAGTTATTGCAATGACTGTTTTCTGCAGAGTATTTCCCTTTCGGTGTCAATTTTCAAATGGAAAATATTTCATGTGCCACCACAAACCAGAGATACTGCAGAGCTACAGAACATTGCTCTTGAAAGCTGTCATGAAATAAATATATATATGAGGTTATAAAAATGGGTTTTGTATAAACTGCCCTCTTTAACAAACATTTCACTTCCTATAATTGTGTGTGCTTTTGTTTGAACTTATCAAATATGTGATTGTTCTCCTTCTACTTCAGGGAGATAAGAAATCCACCCTCCGGATATGCAGAATGATGTTGTTGTAATCACTCTTCAAAGGGAGATCCACAGTAAACAAAAGTTGTTAGCCTGTCGCCTCTGCAGCTTCTTTCAGTGAGCCCAGAACTTCCAGAAAAAGCCTGGGACTAAGAGGAAAGGAGAAAACTAACTTAAGAACAAGTCAATAATTTTAATTTATTTGGTCGTAGGAAAGACCATGATTTATAGGTCTATGTAAGAACACCTCAAAAATATTTTTATATAATCTTTTTACCTAAGCAGAAAGTGTTTTGTCTCAGAATAGGTTGATTCTTTGAGTTTACCAGCGTTGCTATAAACCAGCAAGACGTGGGAAAAAAAAAAAAAAAAAGCCTTAAGGAAAATCACTTGGACCAGATAACACTGTGTAACAGCAACAGGGTTTCAGTGCATGAGGTACATCAAATTTTACTGTTGCACTGACACCTGACAAAATCACATCCCTTCATTGAAGCTGCTCTGCTGGCCAAACTTTGAAATTCAGACTACAACTTATAGCTGTGTGTTGTTTGTAGTTTTGCATTTTTTTCATGCAAAGATAAAATTCCTAAAAATGATCAGATCAGCATTATGGAACCAAACTGGCCAGCCCAATTCAGCAGCACTGTCCTGCAAGGTTTCCCAGCTTGCCCAGTGTTTCTCCTTTGTCACAAGGAGAATGTCTCTGAATGACGCAGCTGACTCTCTGCTCTTCTGCTCCAGGCCTTCTGTGTTGAAATTCCTAACAAAGCCCCACAGTGTTAACATAGGTGTGGTCACTTCTTGGACACCCAAGTGAAACAGAGTAGAGCTAGAGCTGCTGCCTTCTTCTGCAGAGGGTTTGTGTCCCCTGGAGGGCTGATGCAGAGTGTCTGTAAGCTTAAGGTCAAACATGATGAGCAGGCTCATAAGGTACCTGTGCCCTCTTACAGTCGCAAATATCCAGCCAGGGTGGAGGTGCCTGGCTCATTTCTCTGTTCTGCATGCAGCCAGATTTGTCATACTGTGCAACAGATTTCTGATAACAGCTGCTTATCACTCAAGGAATTGAAAGAGTGAAGCCATAAAAGCATGTATAGTGCAAACCCTTGTTTGTTAACAGTACAATCTCCCACCAGAAAAAATGGAAATCTGCTCTTTGATTTTGTACCCACCACCTTAGATTCCTAGGAGCTGGAGAGATACCTCTCTAGGTCTTGTGAATTGTTAACAGAATGAAATTTCAGGTTTATAAATTAGAAGTTTGACATGATTTGTCACATAGTTTGAATTCCTAACCAAATCTGATCTGGCTTCTGAAAGTTCTGAGATTTACTGATCTCTAATGTAAGCCTTAATCCACAGGAGAGATTTTTTAGGTCACACTAAAGTTGGTGAAGTTAGGTGTTGCTTAGGTCACAGACAGTTAAAACCAGAAAGTGATTCAGATGTTACAGGTCTTTCTGCATAACTACTGTGGGAAGAATCATTAGCTCTGACAACAGTAGCTGCAAAAGGGTTGTATGGTAAAATCTTACTTATGACTAAAACCCATCGGCTAATATTAAAGTTCTCGTATTCTGAGTGACTGTCATTGCCCCTGCACTCAGATCAAACAAACCCATTCAAAAATGTAAATCCAAGTTGATTTTGCTTGCTTTGAAAACAAAGGCTCAATTGTCAGAATTGTCTATTATCTAAGCATTTTTGCAGAATGTACATGGATTCATGTCCCTCAGCATAGTGCATCCTTTGTTTGATTTGCTTTCAACATTTTTGATGTAGGTGATTTTTTCTTTTCTGTGCTAAGAAAGGTAGTTTCATTTTTCATCACTTCTTTTCCAAAGAATATAATGTTTGTCTTTACAAAGTTTTCACTGAATGTTAATCTGTAGCATATTAACTATTAATTCATTGGAAGGATACTTGATGACTACAATAGTGAAATACAAGCCTTGTCTCAGTGGAATCTGGATTTCCCTGCTTTATGTTGGTTTGGTTACCTAAAGATCAACAAATAGGAATTTTGTGAGTACTTTCAAAATTAGATCAATGTCTGAGCACCCTCATCAAATTCACTTTCAAAGCATCCAGCCCATGTAAATCCTGCCCAAGTCAGTGGGAGATATAGGGCCTCAGCAATTTAAAAAGCAAGCAATTGCCTTTTAAGTGCTTAAAGGTGGATTAAGAAAGCTAAATCTAAACACCAGGATTGAAAATAGTGGGTTTTAATTCCTTTGAGCCAAACTTTAATGTCATTGTCCTTGATAAAATGAGGCTGTGGGAATTGCAGATGCTGTTTTGCCACAAGCGTACAGATATTGGAATTTATCTCTTCTATGAACACTGAAGCTTTGTAATATTTGGTAGTTGACTGAATCTCTCCTGGCCTCTAAAAGGTAATTAAAAATCCATTATTAATGTTTCTCTTTCCAATGGTACCTCTCATCACAGAATGCCTTCAAGCAGCTATATTTTCCACTCGAGTCTACTTGCATGAAGGAGCATACAGGTACAAATCTCCATTCTCAAAGAAATTCTATTGCACATATATAATTGTAGCTGTTACATTTAAAATTTGCCCGAGAATCCCTTTGTTTTCTTGTTCTCCCTTTCTTCAAATAGTTCATGTCTATTTTTGCATAGACATTTTATTCAATATGGTGATCTTGTCTTCCTTGTATTATAATTCTAACACAAGGAAAACTGAGAAGACAATTTTCTTCATGATACTAAGAGGATTTTTTTCAAAGCTTGAATTTCACATACCCTTTATGATTAGGTTTGCAGCGTTTTGTTTGGCTATTGGCTGGCACTGCAAGAAAAAAGCAGGAGTGCAAGTTAGTATGTTTAGCTACTGTTTTGAATAAAATCTGAAGTATCTGGGAATAATTAGCTGAAGTGAAAATCAAATTGGCCCTTCATTCTTAAAAAACAATCAGTAAAAAGAATACAAATAAACTTTGCACAGTGACACAGGTTCACTTGCAGGAATCCAATATGCAAATATTTATACACTGTTTCACACTGATGCCCATATTCTTCTGCTGTTCTTTAAGCAGGAGATCTCTCAGGAACAATCCATGCTGAAAGGAGTTTCTGGATGCTTCCATGCATGTAAGAGTGGAGAAAGTCACAGGTGTTCATATTGTAGAAAAGCACAGGCAGAAATAATTGTGTGTGGCAGCTCAAAACCCACGATCTAGTTACAGTACCTGGCTGGATCTGCTGGAGCCATATTACCACATGTACTGGATCCGTGCCAAAATGTTCTGTGAGTTCTACCATCTTCACAGTCGTTTAAGTGAAAGTATTTATGCATACCTTTGAGAAATAGGGTTTAGTTTATTTAAGACTTAAGCAAGATCTGCAATAGCAAGGGTGGACAGCATATTGTTAAGCACAGAAACCACAATCACCAGAAAGACTTTCTGTTTTATTTACTGACCCCAAACCACAGGAATTCATTCACTTCTTTCTATTCACACAGGTACCATATCAGGATGGGTGACCTGTCTCCACCTAAGCAAATTAACCTGTGAAGGAACAAAACAAAATGCAAGTTATCAGGTTTCTGATTTTTGCCTATGAAAATGAGCTTCAGACCTGAGGTTGTGATCTATGTGCATTAAATGTACACCCTCAGTATCAGAAAGTAACTCTACTTGGGCAACCTAAGGGCAAAAACATGGGTAAAAAACGTGCTAAGGGTCCACGCTGCAACACCAGATTAAGGTACCCATTGTGTGAGGAATAAATAAATAATAATAATTTTGCAAGCTTCTCTGTCCTCCAACGGTTACTTGAAATCAGAAGAAACAAAGATTCTAGTGCAATGATTTCTCTCTTTCCTTTCACAGTGCTAGCTTGGAGCTGCCTTTTGCCACTCAAGTTTATTGCTTTCTTGGACTTTAAACTGGTTTCTTCTGAGTGAACCAAAGATTGTACTGACCTAAATGTCACTTGAATTAATGTATTCTTGTTTCAGTCTTTATTTTTCTCTTGGATCCACTTCTAGCTTAAATTACCTTGTATTTCAGGGCTTGAAGACAAGGTCACGGTCATGCAAAGAATTAGAAGTATGGGATATTTCAAGTTAGCTTTCAGTATCTTAAGAGAAGCAAGGTTGAACACAGTTATTCCTGAGCTTACAAAATAAAGTATATCAGTACTCATAGCCATTATTCTTCCATAAACCTACTTGCTCAGTGATGCATTCTCCAGCAAAAGTGAAGGGGAGTGACTAGCCAAACCATCTGAAGAACAGCATGTAAATCATAGCTGGAACTGGAGAACTCCTCGCCCATGAGTAATTCTGCTGCTGATTTGCATCTTACTTTTCTGATGAACGTTCCTTTCCCTTTGCAGAGACCACAGCTGTCCTGAGGCCAACTGCGTGGCCACACAGCCTCCACACGTAGTCATTGGTCTGTCAGCTACTCATGAATGATCTGTTGCAACAACTCAGTGTGCAGTTTTGCTGCTTCAAATCATGGCTTTCCTGGCACGGTTCTGAACTGTCAGTAGAAAAGCAAAATATTAGTGTCTAGTATCCAGAAATATCATCAGGGAGAATAAGCACCATTATTAAAGCTCACTTTCAATGAGAACAACCAAGCTGTTGCATTCTGCTGGTTACATGGTCATGGCAATTTTCCTGGAAAATGAAGGCTGGAGGCACTAGTCTAGCATAAGCAGAGCTTTTCTACAAAGTGGACTCTGATATTTCATAGCATTTTTTTTTAGTCCTGGCAGTATTCTGTATGTTCTCTGCTTTTTCAGGTAAGTTGCTACTTCTTGCCTTATTCATGTAGCAGAGAAGTGTTAAGGTTTGCTGATAGTACAGGGAAATATTTGCCTGAGAAAAGAACAGTGGAAAGTAAGGCCAGACTTTTCAAGAGTGGCCAGCTTCATCAGACAACAAAAAACCCTTGAGTCTTGGGGTTTTGGTACTGGTGAATAAAGTCATCTTCCACAATTTTCATCAGCAGAAGCAGCAAGGTGTGAACTTTAGAAGGACAAAACAAAGCGTGTGTGTGGGGGAAGACCTCAAGGCTTTCTACATTTCATTTCTGGGTACTTTCTATTTCACAGTTGCCAAATATAATGTGCAAAAGAGAAAATGAGCCCTACAACTCACATTTTAAATAATATTATCTTCCTTAAAAATAGCTTATTTTAATATTTGGCATAAATCAACTATATAATGCCATGTTTCCTGATCATTAAACTTCCAAATAGCAGTTGCAGGGATGCAGAAATGTGCTGTAACACTAAGAGAAGCACTATTATGCCCCAATTCTTTCATAGTTTTTTCTTCCATTGTCCTTCCATAGACCAGACAAGTTCACCTATTGTACAATCTTTCTGTGAAATAAATAAATAAAATTAGTAGAAATAGATAAAGAGGTAGAAGAGAGGCTTATGAACCAGAGAACAGGAGAAGCTTTTGCTTTCCAATTTTTTTTTTTATAAATTTTTGTGGTTTTGTTTTGTTTGGGTTTTTTTGTGGTTTTGTTTTGTTTCGTTTAAATTCAGCTTGTATTCATCCACTTATTGTTTAGGCCTACTTGTCTCTTAGAAGGTAATTCACTTTTATCTGCCACTTTGGTTTTCTGATGCTTCTTATGGAGACAGTTCTGTGTGCTGGATACTTTTTACATTAACTGAGATGCCTGAATTCACTCTCTGCTCTTCCACCACTTCAGAATGATAAACGTAGCTCTTTCCTGTGCTTTCCTGAAGCAATAGCAGCTGGGACAAAGAATCGCTAACCCATCTCCACTCTGATTCATAATCTCTTCCCCCTGCATGTCACTCTCCGTTCTCTCACCTCACATAAGTATAAAGTAACAACTCCAACAAATTGCTCAGAATTGTAACTTCTAAGTGACTTTCCCACTTAGAATATATCCTCTCTTTGTTAAGAGGCTTTTAACAGCTGCTAATAATTTCCTATGGAGGCTTACAAAGTAGAACATTAAAGGGAAAATTTAAAGTGAAGATGTGCCCACTTTTAATATTTTGCTTATAAGGTGCTCAAAAATTAGAAAATAATCTGAATATTTATCAAATAGCAAAATGCAATTTAATCATTTGTATATGGCAAAAGAAAATTATTTGCATGAACTGTTTTGAATAGCAAATGCTGTAATGCTGATAATTCTGGATACATTTGGAGTATTGGCTGGATCTGTGCTTGTTTTAAATATGGTATGTACCTCAGATTAGGGTCAGAAGGAAGTTGAAGGGAATTCCTTCCTTTTAATGTCCTGTTCAGTGTGTCCAACATCTAGCAGTCTAAGCTATAAAGGAAAACTCTCTTATGTAATTTGCAGCAAATTAGCTTCATCTAAAAGCTGTGGCTCATCAAACTCATAAATGCAGTATTCGGAGAAGTGTGATGTCGCAATGCGCATTACATCAGTATTGCAGATACAGTACATTTGGTGCTGCTGTTGCTTGAAACTGCTGACTTGTAATTTTTCTCCTAGATCAACTGAGTCAGCAAGTTCAGTGTATTTGGAGTTGTTTTATTTCCACAGCGATTCTGCTTTCAAGTGGTTGCAATGAAAATACATCACAACATTTCCTGCATTCCTTGACGAAAGTCATTGTTTTTAATTTTACTTTTTACTTTGTGCACAGCTGCAACTCCTGGAGAAGGAGGAATCCTCTTTATTCAGATTTGACAAACGCTGGAGACTAAATGTTAACAAACACCAGGTCACTACTTGACTACTCTAAATATGATAAACAGAAGTAGTTGCAGGGGCCTTCCTATCCATTCTGCACGGATGTGGGATCTTGCATGGGACTGACATCCTCCAACACCTGGTCTTGCTTCATCACTATTCAGACTTGAGCTGTGTTGTCAATAGGCATTACTCAAAGGCAAAGAGGAGGGCCTGCATTTCACCCTACCTGGTCATTTGTAATATAAAGGATGAGGAACAATGAGGTGAGGATATGGAAGAAGACCAAGAGATCATGAAGGTTAAGTACTGCTGACAGAGTTGCTGTCTTTATCAAGGCACTTGCAGATTCAAGCTGGTCTCGTGCCCTGGCCATGTCATCAGGTGATCAGGGGCTAATACCACCTTTCCTCTTGGACAGCAAGAGCTGCACTGTAGCACATACTGCCTCATGGTCTAGGCATAGCCTGGAGTGGCAAGGACTGAGGAGGTCTGGCTAGAGGATGTGAACATTTACATTTTGGGTGTAGAACAGAAACCTGGAGAAATAACCACAGCTAGGAAAGCCTGTGTCTGCAAGAGAGTGGTTGCGGAAAAACAGATGTCTTGTAAGACCTAGGAAAATGTAAAGGAATTATGTATAGCATTAAAAGTGTTACAGCAGAGAAAACAGACCAGGCTTAGGAAAGTCACTACTGTTGAAGACACAGACAAAACGTGGCAGCAGTGTGGGAGGAGGAGGGATCACATGGGACATGGAGTGGAGGCAGGAGAACAGATAAACAATTAATTGCAGACAAATGCAGTAGAACAGAATAGTCTGCCAATCTGCAGACCTAATATACCACTGATCACTGAAGCATTTATAAGCAGTTTTTATAAAGCATGTGTGCAAAGTAAATATGCAATTTTTAGGTTTTTTTTTTTTTTTTTTTTTGTGTGGTGGTGGGTTTTGTTTTTTTTTTTGTTTTGTTTTGGGTTTTTTTTTTTAATAAGAAAGCATTTAAGTTTGGTGGACATCATAAAAATCTTTGACAGTATTCAGGAGTAATTGCAGTCTCAGAAATCATGTAGTTAGAACAACTGTAGATACCAACGTGAGGGAAAAAGACTGTATATTCACTTGGCAAAAGATGGGAACATATTTGTGAAGATGGTTTAAAAGCTTCTGGCATAGAGCAGAGCATAGACTCAGAGCAAATATATTCCATACATCACTGGGGCCTAACTTGGAGGTTGGCAAATGTCCTGCAGGCTTGAGTTGGAGTTTTACATTTGATCTTTTGCTTGCATATTACCTGTGATTATACAGTTGTCATCTTGCTGTTTTTAGGCATTTCCTGGCTTGTGTGATTTCAGCCTCTGTTCTCTCTGCTTTGGGGCTACAAGCAGATTCCCATGTCTTTTTAGTGAAAGCCATGGAGGTCTTCCTATTTATCAAATAGGCCTAAAGGCTGAGAGCCTGTTGAGTGAAGGATATGCAAACAGAAGAAACAGGCAGCCTTCAGATTTTGTTTCTTTATATGAAATGAGTCTGAATTAGATATATCTGAAATCTGTCAATCATTTGTAGTATTTTAGATGTAAAATGTCTGGCTTAACCATGGAAGATATTACTAGAAAAAAAGTTAGGTTACATATGCTCCATGTGGTTAATCAGTGGAAATCAAAGCTCTGTTGTGATGATTTTTGCCTTTGCTTTCATAGTCTCAACTTTCCTGCACATTCCTCTGAAACAGCTGGTGCTGGCCACTGCCCTTTGCAGAATGGTGGCCCAGCTAACCCAGAGCTGCAATGCAGGCTGTGGACACAGAGGGTGAGAGATTCTTGGGAAAGAACGGTTGGTGGGAGTTTATGTTCCTAAAATGGCTTTCTGCCCACATTTTCATCAAGCCACTTGCCGTTACTGGGAAAAGAAAAGAACATCCACCAAGAGGTGCAGAAGGGACCGTGAGGTGATTTGCCATGCAGCAGTACTCCTTCTCCCCCCTCCCCGAGAAGGTCAAGAAGTGGGAACAACAACATTAATTTTTCCTCGCTGTTATCACCTTCTGTGTTTCTATCAGAAATACTAGAGAAGGTTTGAGTCATAGTAATGTGGGAAAAGATTCTTTTTGTGGGAGCTAGATGGCGCCATGGATTAATGATCCGGCCTTTTATCTGGGGATGCTCTGGGGCAAATCTAGTTTGGTCAGGTAACAACTTGGCAATTAGTTTGCCTGTGGGAATTTAGGTCCAGTCAATGTAAGTATTCAGATTCTTAAATCCTTCTGGATGCCCAGCCTAGACATCAGCAAGACCTCATAGCTGGAATTGTATCATTACAAATGGGGCCATGGTTCCTCAGTGGACACCAGTATGTGCTTCAGCAGAAGCCATTCACCTGAATGGTGGGCTCTAAAAAGAGGTGACTCAGCAGAAATCCTCATCTTGTATTAATATGCCCAACTGTAGAAAAGTAGAGCAGCTGGTGCTGCACCTGAGTTTAATCTCTGCTTATCAGCCATGAAAGTCTTCTATTTGAGTTCACCTATGTCATAAAAAAGCAAAAGTAAGAAACCAACAACTCATAATTCCTCTGGCAACACTGAGATGTGTTTCCGGTTTTTCAAGCTATTTCTCTAGTGGTGGTGTTAAAGTATACTCGCCTGGAATCATCCAAACTTTCCACTGAACCCT
The DNA here is from genome assembly GCA_024605025.1 of Megaceryle maxima. Lineage (NCBI taxonomy): Eukaryota > Metazoa > Chordata > Aves > Coraciiformes > Cerylidae > Megaceryle > Megaceryle maxima. Next base: position 135,916 of record JANHGN010017889.1, read on the forward strand.
TTAAAAAAAAAAAAAAAAGTAAAGTACAATAGAAAAAACTGGAAAGCACATCTCTGTGCAGAAATGTCAGCACACTGTTGGGCATGGGATTTGTATTGAAACAAAGTCTTGCTCTTTCTCTTTGTGGGAAAAAGAGTGTTACTTAAAAACAAATGGCTTATAAAACAATGCAGAGACCAGGGAAGACCACTTTATTGTGAAAAACTGAAAATTCAAAGAGCACCATATGAGAACTTAAACAGCAGTCAGCAGTGGAAGCAGCCACAGGACAATTTGGAGGATGATCAGTAGGGACTGGGAACTGTTTAATGGATGTTAAATATCCAGCTCAAGCAGATACATGGAACTGTTGTTTTGTGGCCGGTATGAAATAAATTCAGCAATAATCAGCTTCAAACTCTCCACCCCCAAGCCCTTCATCACCGTCATTGGCCCCAGCTGTCAGCAAAAAGATGGCTGAATAACTGGCCTAGAAAATGAGTATCTAGAAAAGTTGAAACACCGTGATGCCGTCACCAGTCTCAGCTGTATAGATACAGGAAAGGCCTCAGTGTTCAATTGGAATGGCAGCCAGGGTTTAGAGCTCTCCAGACTGGATGGGTTTTGAGCCTTCCTCTGAGGGGCATCTGGTACCATTTGTGGCTAGAAGTGGCACTGGGTGCAGAGGGGAGTGGGAGGTGGGAGACGTGGGCTGGGGATAGGCTGCTCTGCTCCTCCACTGCTCTGGGTCTTTTCCCGCCCTTTTTTGTTTGCTGACTTCAACGCAGGCTCCTTTGCTTAGCAGTCAGTAAACAGGGGCCCTCCTCCACTGGGTGCTGCCTGACACAAATAACTGCTTCAAGCTTAAAAAAATAACAAAACCAAAAAACAGACAGAAAAATAATATACCATAGACAAAATACCTTTGGAAAAACTCCCGAGATTTGCTCCTGCAAAGACAGAAGATGTGTATGTCTCTTTACTGTGTGAGGGGCAGTACTGATGTGACAGACATTCATTATGGGGCACATTCTTAAAGCTTTACTTCTTCCTATTTTTTTCCTGACATTTGCTGTTTTATACTCTCTGGCAACCAGCAGAGCTCCACCGATGCTGACTTGCAGAGCCCACAGAGATACTAAGGAAATATTTTTCCTAGCAACAAGCGGCACACGAAAACATGAAGAAACGCTTCCCCTGCTCATATTTCTCTTCAGTTTTTTTGGTCATCTGGTGCTGAGATAAGAGCTGCACGGTGCAACCTGCCACTAGTTTGTGTTTCTCCGGGCAATCTGGAGGACAGGAACACGTACAAATTTTGTGCCTGTTGTTAACTAGGGCAGAGGCTTGTCTGAAATCATGGTGATGTGGTGCTGAGCAGGCACACTGCCCACTGTGAAGCTGTTGCTGAGGTATCCTCAAGAGGTTCTTCCGGTGAAGGTGAAGAGGTGTGTGGTATCATCTTAAGATGGCAGCCACAATCAAAGCCCAGTTGTACAGCTGGTAAATGAAATTATGCCATCTGAGGCATGTCTCTTGTTGAGTGCTGCCTGAGGTGCATTTTTCCTCAAGTGGGGCATTTAGATGTTAAGAAAAATGCAACATTTAATGAAGGCTAAAGGTGAGCACTCCCAGGTATCAGGGACAGGCAGCACCCCCTCCCCAGGGAGCCATCACCGTCATTAGGCTGCGCAGGCGGGAACTCCTGCTTGTGCCTTTCTGAGGTAAATGGAGGGAGGTATGATGGTTGCCTGTGCCCACAGGGCTCCCAGGGAGGTGTCTGCTGGGCATCCTCTGGCTGATGGGCAGGTGTCCATCAGACACCATGGCCTGGGGCCTCCCAGGAGTCCTGGCCATAGCAGGTGCCCATCACGTGGGTATGTGTCACAGCATGTGGTTCAATGGCTGCACTCCTGAGATGATTGTCCAGGCTGGGCCCTGGTAGGCGAAGGGATGGCGGGGGCTGAGAGCTGAGAGGAGGGAGTCAGCAGTGGACAAGTGTGGCTTGGTTGTGGACCTCTCGACCCAGTGTGGTGACTGGAAGCAGGTTAGAGTCCCAGAGCAAACATGTGAAGCAAGGACACCATTTCCCTTCCCTTCGAAAACCTGAGATGGAAACTGGGGAAGGTGCTTCATTCTGACATGAGAGTATTTCCCATTTTCTGCCTGTTAGTGGGACAGAGCTGAAGTGTTAATGTTATTTTAATTAAAGTGTAGTTTTGGGGGATTGAATTATTAGTCATGTGGGGGCAATGACTGGTACTTGTGTCTGCTTGTGAGTAACTCCCCCTTCTTCTCTGTCCTTGCTCAGCCATGCTGAAACAGTGTTCACAGATGCGAGGGCAGCAGCCGTGGCAGAAAGGCTTTGTCAACACCAACAAATCACTGTTTCTGCCTCTCCAAGGTCAGCTTCTGAAGGCAAAGTGTCTGAGACCATGGCTCCACAACCGGTGAGGAACATAATTTGTTAGGAAGCATTTAGAAATTACACAGTATTAGTGGGTAGAGTGAAAACGTTCTCATGGTAGAGCCAACCTCTGAATTTAACGCCAGCCTTGCACCCCATAAGGTGAATATTTGGTGAGTAACTCCAGTGGGGTTAGGATGAAGCCCAGGAGGTTCTTACTCATCATTTGATGTGTTACTGACAAGAAAGTCTGCAGAACACATTCCTGTGTCATCAGTATATTTCCTGAATTTGTCCTCTAATGTAGGAGAATTTCTTCTTTGGAGAAGGTCTATGTAGCAAACTGAAAAGCTTTTTCTGCAGTTGTTTAGAAATATTTTGCATAAAGATAGGAGCAGATTTGTAAATCTGGTTTGAAAGCTGCAGGTAGGCAACAGAATACACACTCGAGTCAGACATACATGCCCCAAGATAAGAAATTATCCTGCAGGCTTAAACTGGAGATCAGAATCTTATATTTTACCTTTATTTACCTTTATTTTTACCTTTATTTTATGTATATCTACACTACAATATGATTCTTACAAACTCTGCTTTGTACTTCCATGATTCATGTGTCTCAAGCTGGAGCTGTTTGGGTTTTGGCTTTTTTTTTGCAGTCCCCAATTACGATGATTTAGCAAGCTTTAAAAGAAAACTGCATTGGGAAGGATAAAATTTTAAAAATAATCCCTCGGGGGTTTTTTTTTAGCTGAACTTGAACTCTTAACGGGTTTCAGATTTGCCAGTCACTCGTTATAATTTATCCGGGAATTGTATTACAGTGAACATCCTGACATGTCGGGACCAGATA
>JANHGN010017889.1:139254-184266 GCA_024605025.1 Megaceryle maxima
GTTACAGTGAACATCCTAACATGTAGGGACCAGATAGAAGACCTAAAGACTCTATTGTGTGAGGAAGGCTGTATTTTCTGTTTTATCCTTCACTTTGGAGAGGAAAACAATGTGAGGAAATGGTGTGTTGATCAGCATGTTGTACACATCGTGTACTATAGAATGAGAGATACAGGGCAATAGCCTTCTATCAATTCAAATAACATCCTATGTGTACATTGGTAAGGTACATGCCCTACTCCATCCAGTGCTCAATGGCTTTTTATCTTTTCTTTTCTGAGCTGTTGCTGAAAGATTCTAAGTATATGTCAGAGTAAATTCAAAAGCATGCATTTAGTTTCAAGACAGAAGTGGAAACATCCCCTCCTTGCAGCTAATAATAGGATTGTCATTGTTAAACAATTAAATTGAAAAATATTAATAATAGGTGCTTCATGCATGTTAAACAAAACTTCAGTAAGTGCTCTGTTTTGTTAACTATATGTATGAGTCATAAGGAAAGTGTTAATGTTCAGGATGGGATATGAATCATGTATTTGTGAACAACCTTCCAAGGCCAGTGCTGAAACCCCAGACACATATATTCTTTGTAGTTAGTCAGCTCTGCGCTTGGAAACTGAAAGTGTAATCAAAGTGAGAGTTTGTTTATTAACTAGTGGATGCCGTGCATCTTATTTACCCAGATTGATAATGGGGGGGAGGGGTGGGGGGTGAGGGGAGGATGAAAAATAGGGGAAAAAAGCTGGTAATGCATCGAGCTCTGTGTCCCAGGGGTACAAATCACAAAAGGAACCTGAGCAGCAGTAGCACTAGCCATTAAAAGCTGAAAGCATTCTGTGACTTTAAAAGGAAATCCCATATTCATGAAGGGAATCCATATGGCAGCCTATTTGTGAGGAGAGGTGCCCCATTCTCTTAAAAGCTGACTTGAAGCATTTATTGTTTTGACTGCTTTAGCATTAGGGTGAGAGTATTCACTTCAAGGGGAGCAAACAAAACAAGTGAAATGCACAGGAGTAACTCGGGTGTTATTATATATTGTATTGATTTGCATTACAGATAGCAAATTGGAATTAGTGAATGACAAGCTCTTTGTGCTGGCTGCATTTGGGCATGCTAAGGAAATCGGGTTCTTTGTGGAAAGTAATCTCACCTGGTAATTATTTCCAATCATTGGTAATAAGTATGTTCTTAATTGCCTCCTCTCTGGAAGGGCTTAGAGTGAAAGGAAGGTTGAGTTGCTTGTTCTGGAGGAGGGCTAGAGGTAACTCCCAGGACTCATGCCTAGTGTTATAGGCTGAGAAAAGTTTCTGAGTGCTTGTTGTGGCTTATGGGAGAACTCTGTAAGTCTTGTTCAGCCTCTGGTAGTGCCTGACCTTGAAAAAAAACTTGTGTTTTTTGTCTCTTTTTCCCAGCTGTGAAATGGATCCTGAAAAGCATTTGGTCAAGCTGCCTATAGTGCAATGCACAATCCCTCCACTCAGCAAATACTGAGGTTTGGTTATGCTGGGAGTGTGTAATTTATGCCATTATAGCATACAGCGTGGAACTGCGTTGGGATGTGACTGAACCAGTGGGGCTTTTGCAAAGGTATGTGTTTGGTTATCTAGCTCTGTGTTGGCATTCTTATAATTTAAATTTAAGCTTTAGCAATAACAAAAAGTTTCACATGTCTGTGTATCTGAGGCTGATGACACATTACCAGTCTAATCTTATAAGATTATAAAAATCTGAGTATGAATGATAATATTAAAAAGAAGCAAAAAGTAGTTTAAATTGCTTAGCATGGTTTTGACTGAGCCTGCATGTGAATATAGAATTCCTGACCCTCTAGTCTTACCACTAAGCCTCACTTACAGATAAGAATTGACATATATTTGCAAAATGTGTTCATACACAAACTATTCTACTCAAGAGCCTGAATAACTGGTTTTGCGACAGACTGAAATAGGACTTGTGCTCTCCAGTGACAGGATGCTTGGAGTCACATCTGGCACACTCCTGGCCTTTTTTGGAGGCTACTGCAGCCACCTCCATGTTGCTCTATGGCTTGGGATGTTTGATATTTGATTAGGAATGTTTTCTCCCTCCGCCTGTGGTGAATTCTTTGTATTTTTAAGTGGTATGCCCCACTCTCTCTCTTTTAGCAGAAGTAGGGTACTTTTACTTTTTAAAACTAAAAGCAAATCAAACCCTTTACACATTATAAAATTCAACTTTTTAAATTTTGTGACACTGTCTCATCTTCCTTGTGCAGTTTCAGTTAGAGTACAAATACAATTGTACAAAGCCGTGACCTGTTGCTTTATAGCAGGGTACTTTCTGAAGGCTGAAATAAAAACTGTACGTTGAAATGTGTTAGAATTTAAATAGCCTGTTTCAGCACTTGGATCAGTCTGGCAAATAGTGTCTCTGAATGGCAATATCTGTGGATGTATCTATATTTATGGCTTCAACTGAAAACTTGCAGTGACGTGCCCTAGCAGAGATCAGGAAGACCTGTTCAAAGAGCACTTCTGCCCCAACCTAATGGGAGCTGATACCTCTTTCTCTCTCACTTCTGTGTTTGGTATTGTCTGGTGTGAGAGCTGCTCAAAATAAAGGGATCTCCCAGCATTGCAGAGGTGTTTGAGTTACTCTTCTCTTTATGTCCATCATTGTTATGGATGGTGAAGCGTGCCCAGAAGAACCGGATATAGCTGATGCACTATTGCTCTGTTGGTGTAGTTTAACTCCATTAGCCTGGAGGAGCTGTAAGATGTCTTAAAACCTTTCCTGTTATCTTCTGTGTAATACAGTGCAGTCCATATCCATAACTTCAGATGCAGTCTAGTGGTTTTCCTTATTTGTGGCTTTAGCAATAGGTCAGATTTACTGAATTTTTTTCTCATTAGAAGACTAAGTTTGTCTGCCACTTCTTGTCTACAAAGAGTCTTTTTGAGTTCTGCCTGCCTTCAGCAGGGTCAGCTAGCAAAGGCTGCTGCCTTCTCAAGGCTGAAAATTTAAACTTTGCTGCCATACGTTGTCTGTGGGTTAAATAATGACTGTGCTGAGCTGATTAACAGGGAACATTCAGTTTCCTTATTGCTGATGAAAGGGTTGGAATACGTGTCCAAATCCCATTAGTGGAAATCTAGTCACTGCTGAACTATGCAAGATTTCAGAACTCCTGGAGTAAAATCGTACAACTATGAGGTATGAAAGAGGAAAAAACCCTAATTTTATGAGCAATTTTTGTATTATTGAAATATGGGTGGCTTTTTAATTTTTTTTTTTTATTTTTAAAAAGGCCATAATTTTTGCTGGTACAGGTTCAAATAATTTTTACTTCACATTTTGTCATTTGAAGGCATACGCAGTATCTACGTAACATAGTAGTTACATATCTTACCTCAACAGTCTCCAAACAATACAACAAATTACAACCTGCAAAAAACCAGACCAGCCACCAAGCTCTCGGTGATGGGACTATGGATGTAAACAAACTAAAACCAGTCCCTTACAAGCTGCACTTTTTAGATGCTGGTATTTAGTTGTGCTCTGCTGCTTATAGGGGTTGTTGAGTGCCTGACTTTATCAGACTGTTGAGAGAACAGAGCGAGTTGTCGGCTTTTTTTTTTTTTTTTTTCCCCTCCACCTATTGAAAGTTCTCATGTGAACAATTCAGGCCCAAAGGAGTGCTGAACTCATGTGCTTCACAGTGGTTATCCAGGAAGAGGAGGAAGGATTGTCCTGTTGTGAATGTTCTTAAGGCTGCATCAGCCAATTTATAACATCTTCATTGCTGTATCAACACTTGAGGCCCTGGATTAGAAATGTGTGGATTTTTTCTTTTTCTCAAAATACAGAAGTTATTGTAAAATGCCAGGAACTACTTGAATTCCCTTAATCTGAGGAAAAAAATAGAGGACAGAATTAAATATAAATTAACAACAGTGGAAAATATACTTGATTGAACTTAAGCTTTTGTATGCTGTTCTCAGGATACATTAAGGGAAAAAATGCACATCAGAGGCATTTATTGTTTAGCAAAGTTGAAAGCTGTCCACAGTGTTCTGATTACAAAGTCCATTTACTGAATAAGTATTGGCAATGGCTTGTAGGTATGAAAATAAATATATTAGTGGCTCCATATTCTACTTTTTCACATGACCTTTATTCTGGTGGTAACATTTTACAGATCACATTGACTTGCTAAATAAACTTCTTCCTAGAAATAAGAATATGATTACTCTTACATGACTAAATTGTTGCTCTGTTCTAATCAGGCAGCTTCATGAGTTGTGTGCTGTAGACCAATGGCTCTTTCAGAAAGCATTTTATTCTGCAGGAAGAGATGTACAATAGCAGAAAACCACGCATCCACCAAAAGTTACTGCACTCCCTATCAAATAGGGAGTGTGGGGCCAAGGACAGACCAGAAGGAAGGTCTGTACAGCTTCTTTGTTCCATGAGAAGTCTTTCTCAACAATGGGAGTGTTTCAGTCAGCCACTAAACAGTGACAACATTGAGAAATACAATTAGGGTGGAAAGTTGGTGGTTGGTTTGTTTTTTTTTTTTTTTTTTAATATTCCACCCCCTTGCCCGATGACCATTTTGCTAGCAACAAAAAAACCTCACTAACTGGCATTCAGCTTAAGTATTTTAAATATTGGAATTAGCACACTGGTTTCACTTTCCCATAGTTCCCTGCCGTTGATACCTTTTACTGGGCTATTGATAATCACTGTTTTTTGTTTGCTTCTTCCACTTTAGCGGCTTTGTGGTTTGAATGGCTGTTTGTATAGTATTATTAACACATATGCCACTGGCCTGTCATAGTGAACAATTATTTCATATTCATGTATGTTTATTATCACTCCTTTACAGCCTGGTTGTCAGTTTTTAGGCAGGTAAATGTGCTATGCTGAATTGCAGAGAAAGGTATTAATACTTGGAAACAGCTCACAGAGGCTTAATAGCTTAGAATAGTTTATAGTGGCAGGTATAAGATAAAAGAAGAATGTCATGTTTACTGGCATATGAGATTCTAGTGAAGGCCATAAAATATGTAATAAATTTTTTTGGGGGGTGGGGGTGAGAGGTTTGCTTGTTTTCTGGTTGGTTGGGGTTTTTTGTGTGTGTTTCTTGTTTTGCTGGTTTGGTTGGTTGGTTTGTGGGGTTTTTTGTGTTTTGTTTGCTGTGGAGTGTGTTTTTTAAGCTTGGTACACCTAATATTATAATATAGTGAAGTAAGCTTACTTACCTTCTGCTCTTATTGTCTCCATATTTGTCCAGTCATAACATTCTTTCCCTTAAAAATGGCAACTGCTGATTACTCTGAGTAGGAAGTAGGAAAAAAAACCCATAAAAATATTGTGAGAAGAGTTTAGAACACATTTGGATCCAACATGTTCTTTCTTAAACACTGAAACATCTCTGGATAAGGGTTTTGATAAATTAAGGTATTCCAAACTATTTTACAATAGCAGATTGAGCTCCCAATTGGAGAAGTGGAGGTGCCTGAGCTGTTTTTGTTAGAGCTGGAGATATCTGATGTTTCTCAGGAAAAATCTCAGGTAGTCAAGTTCAGGACAACTGTATTGCCTTTGACAGAAATTAAGGCCTGACTTAGGGCCTTACAGGTTCAGTTCCTGAATGGGAATTCCATTTGTGTTTTTTCAAAACTTGAAAAGCATTTTTAACAAATACTCTGGTTTTGTCTCATTTCTGTTGGAAAGGGCCCTTTACAAGATTTGTTGTCTTTTCCAGTGAGTCCAGACAGGACTCAAACATTTACAAGACATACATCCTCCCATAGGTACTTTAAAATGCAAAGGCAAGAGTTTTACTCTGCAGATAGTGTATGTCCAGTCCCTCGTTCCCCAGGCTGGGTTTACATTGTGTCATGACTCTTGAGAAATTTGTAGGCAGCCAGGCACTTGTACGTTTGAAAGGAGCGGAGCAGATGCCTCTATTTGTGGGTGTTCCATTCAGGTTATTTCCTCATTACACTAAGACTGTGCTGGCTCAAACCTACCATTGTGTTAAATAGAACATGTAACAATCCTTTTAAAATATAACACATTTATCACTTGGCCAAGATCAAAGGTGCATGGCTTCAAAGGCTCTAATTAAATGGTGATGATGTAGAAAGCTGCCTTTATCTATATAGTTTACAAACTGATGGTTGGCTCATTTGTTTTGGTTTTGTTTGGTTTTTTTTTTTAAACCTATTGAGTTCAATATTGCAAAACTCTTGAGATGTTTCCCATCATTGCTGTTGATCAAAGTGTTAAAATAAATCCAGATTTCCCATTACATGTTTTTTTCTAGCTAGAAACAGTATATAAATTGTTCTGTTTAGCAATGTCATGCTGTTACTCTTCTTCTATCTCCCTCATTTGCCATCCAAGTTCCCGTAGCTTCCTTTCTCTGACTTGACTTAGTGCTGTAGTTAGTAAACCCTTTATGAAGATGCCACGGATGGAAGTATTTCTGCTTCTAGTTCAAGTTTGGATGTGGAATTCAAGGCACACTTCAAAGTCTGTAAACCATTTAGGCCAAAAAGTGATAGTGTGCTGGAATCCATAGGCTAACTTGAGCATTACATTGAACCATGGCTTCTTTGAGGATTGGACTGAAATTAAACCTGGTTTGGTGGTTTGCAAGGTTCTGATCAGTGATTTTTAGAGATGGGTAAGAACAGTGTGAGCTGGGCCAACACCCCCTAACACAGAGTAACAAAACTCTCAGGAGAACCTATTGATTTAATCATAGAAATGTCTGGGTTGAAAGGGGCTTCTCCAGGTCATCTAGTCCAACCACCCTCCTGAGAGCAGAGACATCTTCAACTAGAGCAGGTTGCTCAGAGCTTCATTAAGCCTCACCTTGAACGTCGCCAGGGATGGGGCCTCAACCACCTCCCTGGGCAACTTGTTCCAGTGTTCTACCACCCTCATGGTAAAGAGCTTCCTCCTTACATCTAACATCTTACATTTCACACAGGTCTGTTTAAATGCAACTAAAATAATTTTGTTCAGGGAAGTAGAGTTAATTAGAATGTATTATCATAAGCTGTCTCTACAGATTGTGAGTTATAGTCCTAAATACTCTTAATTTAGAGAGATGAATAGTAAGGTTATTTCACCTTTGAGAAGGTAAGTAGTCTGATAGCATTGAACTGCTGGATTAAAAGAAAGAAGAATGAGGAGTGAGGAAGGTGCAAAAATGTCTTGGGTTGAAGTTAAAACAAGTAAGGTGTTAAACCAGTAAAAAAGTAGAAATGTATGTAACAGAGTTTTGAAGCAAAGGGGGCAAGGCCGTGTGTGGCCAAACTGAGCCAGTGTAGCTTCTCTGAAGCCAGTGGAGTGACACCCAATTAAGGCAGCAATAAATTTTATTTTATAACAAAAATATTAGCCAACCAGAGGAATTTGTTGAAGCCAAAGCCAGGGCAAACTCCTTCGCTATAAATGACCCTACTTCATTGAAAGGAAAATGCCAAGGAATGAGGTAATCTGTGGCATTTTTGACTCAATCAAGCATGTGCTGCCAGAGGGAAGAGTTCTGAGACAGTAGAGCTGTTTCCAGAAAGTAAGGTACCCAATACTTCAGCTCTACAGTCTAATAATAATAGATAATAGGATCAGTATTGGGTGGCTTTTATGGTCAGCAGTTTAGAAACAATGGTGAGGATAAAATGAGGATGGAAATACTAGTTTCTGTAAATAAAATGTAGTTTTTCTATATGATTTCATGTTCTGTTTTCTCAGTGTCAGTGAAACTCTTCTGAATATAAAGGAATGAGCACTCCATCTCCTCTACTTTTTCCCTTTTTAGTAGCCAGCATCATATGTTCCACTTGTCTATGATCGAGGAATCACCATTTAATTCAGATTCCCTTGTAAAATTACATATTCATTTAAGTCTTGTGTGTAAAAACTTAAAAGTCCCATCTTGCAAGCTTGTCTGAGCAATCTAGTCAAGTGATCGCTCTTGTTTAATTCAGTGGAAGTGCTCACATGCGTTTTTTTGTGAGATCTGGCACTCCAGATAATAAGCTGTGTTTTATTACAGTTTACCCTGTGCTTTGGCCAGTATAACACAGTGATGTTCTGTGATTTACTTTTTTTTTTTTTTTTTTTCAAAAAACTTCACCGATCTTCAGAAATCTGGAAAGCAGATACTGCATAAATAATTCACTATTGCAGTATAAAGAGGGGTGGAAGCAGATTTATTATAATTTTCCTCACAACACATTTAAATTTGGTATGTAGGGTCTTAAAAAGAGCATAAGTGAGAGCCAACTGCCTATAGAGAATTCTCTCTCTTTGTTTTTTTTTTTTTTTAGTCTTTTCTTTCAGTGCAGCCAAGTCATGTCTTGTAGTAAACTGCTGAGTCAATACATTTAAAACCTCACCAACTGTTTCTTATTTCTATAGAATTTACTGATAAGGACCTGTTTAAGGGCTACACCCTTCCGTATTTACAGTGTTAAGGCAAACATGGTTATAGGAAGCAATTACATTTAAACTTTACGGTGCGTATTATACAGTATCACAGTATTCTTTTGGCATATTTAATTGGTGTGTGCATGCAGATGTAGTGCTAGATGCTGGAGAGCTGCATTCATGATGATGGTTATGGCAGGCTGCTGCCAAGCAGCTTCCTCACAGAACCTTCTGACATAATCCTTGATCCTCCTAGAAATCGGCAAATTCTTCCATCCCCTTTGCTATTTTAAATTCTGGATGCAGCAAGAAGTTGCTGTTTATTAAAATGAAGAGAGAAATCATACTAGAAGTGGTACTCCCAGCCATGGGAAATAGTTCCTTGTCCCCCTTTATATACTGGTGTCCCTTTTATCTCTCTGTGGCAATTTAGGAGGTTCCTAGGTGATTGTAGAGGGGTGCTGGATGTTCTAGGTACAGCACATTCTCTGTGCAGTCTTGAGGGAGTTCTGCTGACATAATAAGAATGAGCATTTGTAAAGTTTGTCAGCACAAATACATTTAAAGTAAGGTGATTTTTCTTTTTAGATCAAAACTAGAAACCATAATTCAATGACATATAAAAAGGTCTTTGAAAGCTCTAATTTGAATTCCTAAAATTTGCATGTCAAAGATGAAATAATAAATATCTTGTGGTTTGGGTGTTTAATTGTAAACAGTCAAGAACCTTCACCCCATCGTGTCTCCTCGTTTCTTACTCTCACAGATGATGTTTGGCTAAAGCCAAAAGACAGTTCTAAATAGCGCTGTTTCCACGCTCCCTCTGTCTCCTCCTTTCACCTTTCGGATAACTTAAGAAAAAGCAGCTGTTTGTAAAGGGTGACAAAACTCAAGAACTATCTCTGGGACAAGGCACGATTAAACAATGTGGAAACATGCAAATTCTGCTTAGGACAAGCTGCTAAAGAGAGAACTGGGACCAGAATTATCATTGGGAAGAAATGTTTTGAGTGTTTTTCCAATGGATAAAATAGAAGACTGGAATTTGGGTCTTCTGCTGTCTTCTAGCTTTTCATTTTTCTGACTGGTTTCTTCTGTCTTCTTACATTTAAGACAAACATTGCAGCAAATAAACTAATTTTTAAAATATATCCAGACTGTTGGTACTGCAGTTTCTCTTCTTCTTGTTTTAAAACTAAATGTTAACCAATGCAAATGACTTTGAGATGTGATCTTGCAGTGTATCTTAGGAACAATCTGAGGAAACTCACCAAATGGAAGCTTCTCAATCCAGATGGGCAAAAAAGACATATTGTCTGGACTCAGGCTAGGCCTGGCCATGACACCTGTGCTGAATTCTTCAGCCCTATCAAGACTGAGTTGGTGCAGAACAGGATTTTGGATGCCCTCATATCTGAAGCTGAAGTGTTAGTGACTTTCTGGTGACAGATCAGGTAAAGGTTTCCAAGATTCCCACTCTGCTTTCATAAATTTGCTCAAGGTCTGCTTGCAGTACTTACCATCTTCATCTAGGTGGTCCTGCTCCGGCAAGGGGATTGGACTAGATGACCTTTCGAGGTCCCTTCCAATCCCTAAGATTCTGTCATTCTCTGCATGACTCCCTTCTTTCCAATGGATTTCATGGGGAGCTGGTAACTCTGATAACCTTTATGCCTTCAAATGTCACCCCCAGGAATATTTTTGATGTGCAATCCATTCCAAGGGCTTTGTGAAATTTAATTTAACTGTCTTTAGGACTTTTGAAAACACTGGACTGAAAAAAAAAACACCCTAGTAATTACTGGTTTATTGCTGGCTCATTTGCAATTTATTTTATTTTCTTTTTTTTTGCCTGGGCAAGGAGCAGTTTGGTTTTGTGTTGCCTGTGGTTTCCGTTTGGACTAACAACCTTAGGCTGATTTTTTTAGGGATGTTACAGTAAAAATCCAGATGTTTCTCAGAATGAGAACAAAATTGCATTTGGTTGCTTGTATCAAAAACACTCCGATCATCTTATTTTGGTTCATTAAGTGTGGTAATGTTTGAAGCTTGGATTGAATTTAGTATCTAAAATTTGGCAGGACTATGCACTTCCTGTGAAAGTTAGTTGGTTTTTTTTGTTTTGTTGCTTCCCACCCCTTACTATTCCTGTGGATGGAATGTGCTTTTCAAGTCTTGGGGGGGGGGGGGGAAGGTGATAATTTGGATGTGCTCATAAGAGGTTTGTGATACTGTTATTAGTTCATTCCTCGAAGTATGCAAAATGCATTTGGATTCTTCAAGAGCAGAGCTGAATGGGATCTTCCTAGATCTAATTTCAACCCTACATTGCTGCATCCCATGTTAAATGTGGATAATGGTACAGGAATATTTTATTTTAAGTGTTGCTTCTGCGCAACATAAAAGAAAAAACTAATTGAACTGCAGATGGGACATAGAGACTGTGAATACAGATGAAAACCAGAATCTGGCTGTTAGTTTAATGGATTAGAATTGCATCTAAGGAAAAGAATCAATGCTTAGTGGTAGGGTGTTGAAGGCTAAACAATTTGGGCAAGAAAAATGTGATGAGAAACCAATGGGATAGTTGATGAGAGAGATCTGAGGAAGGATGTAGGCTTGAAGGGAGAAGTAGAATTGCAATAAGGAGCCTGGTATCTGGGGATACTTGGATACAAAAGCTAAAGAGAAGCTAGAAGATGACACAACAGGAAACAAGAAAGGGTATTGTGACTGCAAAGAGAATTGCAGTTTTGCCAGCGTGAGGCTTCTGCGTTCTTAAGTAAAAAGACTGGCACCTTGATAAAGAGGACAGGCAGAGTGTGAAGTGGGGTATGATACCATTAGATGAGCTGTTAAGTTTTCCATTGAGCAATGCTCAGCAGTTATTCCCTTGATCAATGAGCATCCAGACTGGTTGTAGTTCTGTGGAAGGATCCAGCTCAGCCTTCCAAACACAGCAGCAGCAGGTGTAGGTAGGGACAGCCCTATTGCTTCTGGAATCCTGCTCGTCTCTTTGCAAAGAAAAGTTTCCCATTGAGCTGCAAATGGCATCTCCAGCACAGAAACTTGCTTTGGCAGGAGAAAGGTGATGATTTGTGTAATGGCTTGAGCTTGAAATGGATGAAGGGAGATCTTTCCATTTGGTTAACAATTGTAGGGGATACTCCCAGCATCTCTGGCCGCTGCTTGCAAATGCAGAATGAAGCTTCAGTGAGCCTGGCTGTTTGTGCCACTTGTGAGCTGAATCATCAGCACTAAAAACCACATTCAATGCTTTGCTCAGAGTGTGCGTGGTATTGCTATAAGGGAAGTTACAGTCACACTGGGTGGAGGAACCTCCCTGTCTAGCTATGGGGGTAGTGAATACAAGGAAATGCTTGCGGTTCTGGACATGATGGCATCTTTTGGTATTTCTTTGCTATTTTTTGCACTGATGCATTTCATTTGGCAGTTGAGAATTTCGTTGCAAACACACTGTAAGATGCAAATGCTCTGTTCCAATGTTTTATGTTTTGAAATGTTAATGGATTATTTTTTTTTTTCCTTTTTCTCCCCCTTCCTGCTGAATGTTTCTTTTTCTTTTGGAGGTAAAGCTGTATGTGAACTGCATACTGAGGGGAGCTGCTGCCCAAATGAGGCAGGCATACAGATGCTTTTAGTGTTCCTGAGCATCATGAGTGGGCTTTGGGAACTGCTCATAACCCCTCCTATCCAAGACTGGAGTGTGCTTTCCTTTCCCTTCTCTCTAAATTCTGTGCGACATGCATGGGATCCCCAAAGTGTTTCTTGAGGTTCATAGGAGAAAAATCATTATTTATTCTGGTCAGGTGACATGTAGCACTGGAGAACGGACAGTGCTCTGCTTTACTTTCTGCTACAATTGCCATCTCCTTTTTTTTCCCTATCCCAGCAGTTTCAGCTGAGGGTGAGAAATACTTGATGCCCACAGTTTCTGTTCACATTCTCTCTTTAATGAGCCTTTTGGGACCTGTAAGGAATATTTTGTGGGACTTGGTAAGTAAGTTCCCGTGTATTGTGATGAGAAGTGCATATTACTCAAATTTTTGTGGGCTTCATTGTATTGGCCTAAACTTTGACCCTGTACCACTGTGACCCAGCTTCCTGGCAACTTCTGAATCGAGGCCTTTTCATCCCAGCTGTGTGATAGATCCCAAGCAGGAGTGTGGAGTAAATGTGGTTTCTTATTCATGAATTAAGCCTTAAATGAATTGAGCAACACTGCTATATTGTAAAAGGCAAGGACAGATTGAAAAGGTCTTTTTAGAGGACCAGTGCTGAAGGTGTTTGGATTGAGACAGAATAACTTGGAGGAGTTACAGCTGGGAGGATCAGTTTATTATTTCTTCAGATTTTTAAGGCTTCCTTTCACTTATTAATAAATTCTAGTCCGCTATCTTTACCTATTTAATTTTGAAGAAAAATAAAAATGATCTGTGGCATAATTCTCCTTTCTTTAGTCTTTGTTGATGAAAGGAGTGCTTACATGCAACTTCAATAATGAAGGCTTCCAATGTGCACTGTTTATATTCCCTCTTGTCTGTACTTGTGCTTTCATGAAAATGAAACTTGACTGAATATACTTTTCATTTCCTCTTCACTATTTCGTTAATGCACAACCACAGTTTATTGAATTTTGCACAGAACAAAATGCAGCCTTATAATGAAATTAGTCTCTTTTGAATGTGGAATATTAAGGTATAATCCCTTTTGCTTTCTCTGTCACTGAGTCTGAGAACAGACAGTAAATATGACTTTTAAAATATTTCTGGGAAGTCCTCAATTTATCTTTCATGAAATAATGAACAGCTGCCATTGTTCTTCTTGATTACAGTTGAAATTTTGCTGAGTCTGTTGCTTAGGAAAACCAGGTCTCTCTTATGAGAGACTTTTCTCTAAGGTAGAGTGGTATTCTGTAGCCCATGCATAAACCAGGGAAGCCTTTGATAGTTAAGAGACAAGTGGAAATATGGGAGCCAATAATGTCCATAGTCATTCATGTGCTTGTTGCTGGTTTTAAGCACGACACATCACTGTGTGGCTAGAACTCCTTCAAACACTGCTTGCCTCCAGCATTTTGGGTTGATCTAGGTTACTGCTTTGCTACCAAGAGCTGTTAAAATGCTGGTCAATATTTGAATTAAACCCAGTCTGTCTCTTCTAAGTAACTAATGCTCTCGTCACAGGTTTACTGTCACATTTTCAATTGATTTTAAGCTGTCTGATGTGCATTTGAATAAACAGAATTTTCTTCCCATCTCCCAGTGCACTGGAATGGGTCATTTTAAATTCATCTGTGGTTTTAAATGTGTTGGTTTAAATTTATGTAGAGAAGTGGTGTTCAAGAAGGCTGTGGAGGTATTTCAGTTGCTGTTTCAGCACTGGCAAATGGATACCTTTTAAAAATAGATAAACCCTGCACTTGTTGCTAGTAATTTGGTGGTTGATCAGTGGGCCCTGTACGTGTGGGTCTGTGGCACTTCCCTGGGGAATTGAATGATGTTAACACACCGGTATAAGACCAGATGATCTCAAGAGGTCCCTTCCAACTTAAATGATCCTGTGACAGCAGGAGTGGCTGAAGTATATGCTTGGTGCTACTGACCTAAGCTGATTCTGAAGCCATACAGGAAAATCTGCTGCTTGCCTTTTTTTCAAAGATAAGAAGGGGAACAGCTGCTTGGAGAGCAAAAGGCACCCCAACAGCCAAGCACCCCTCCTGTGCATGGCCCGCAGGGAGCGTGGAGCTGCTGTGCCTGTGCCTGGCTCTATGATCAAGGGTGGCAGGGCTGGGGTGCTCCCCTACTTGTTTGGGGCCTGGTGCTCACGAGGGGCCAGCTGCTGTGCCAGTGGGACAGGGTGGTTGTTCCTCTCCAACGGGACTGTCTATGCAGGCTGAGCAAGGCCCCTGTGCTTGTGCTGTCCCACCTGACTTCACTCTCTGCTTAATGCATCAAAACCTATATACACAAACCCGAGGTCACTGGGCTCATACAGGCAGCTTTTAGCTTTAGGGTTTAACTGCTGAGGAGCTATAATCAAAATGTCTTCTCTTTTCCACTGTTTGCTGGTTTATAACAAACAGTTAAATAATGTGAGAATTCTTCTCTTGGTTCAGTGTCTCAGATGAATTACTGATGCAATACCCCGGGGAGCCCTGAGTTTAAAATATGCTATTGCTGTCATTATAGCCTTATACTCCATGTATTTTCACGCAGTTCTCAATCTGTGCCTTTCCAGCCATTAATGCCACACAAAGCTTTCCCTTGGGAAAGTGACCAGAAGCAGCCTCTAGTTGACATTAGGGACCTCTGGGGAGAATAACAGAGAAATGGAAACTGACGGCAGCATGAACAATTTCTTGATGAAAGTGATATCTTGTGGAAATTTGATTATTTTTTTCTTTCTTTCTTTTCCAAGCAGCCTTTCCCCTCTATTGCTGTAGCAAATCTATTTGGTAGTGGTAGAAAGAAAGAAAAAAAACATGTGTTTAATTCACACAGACTTGACTCTCAGAGCTTCACAGGCCTTACCATGGAGCTTGCTTTTGCCAAGTAAGGTCATAAACATCTAAAGACTTGATTCTGTGAAACCACATGATGGTAAGAAACCAATCAAACTTATTATATTGAAAGCAATAAAACTTGTAAGTGGCCCTTGAAGGGACTATTATTTCACCAGGATTTAATCCCACCTGCATCATTTTTACTTTTATTAAGCCCAAGTATCTTTTCCTTTGCCTGTATGTACACTAGTTGCTTTGCTTGGTGGTGATCATACATACATACAGGGAAGGAATGTTTCCTGTGCAGTTTATTTCAATAAACTATTGTGTATCAGAATAGATGCCTGCATTCCATTGCAATTTAGTTTTCAGCAGTTTGTCCTAAGAAAAATAGAAGATGAAATAGCGGAAATATCTAACTTCCATGTATCAGGAAATTATATGTAAAAGTGTTGTTATTGCTGGCTTAGCCCAATCTGCTCTTAGCCCCAAATCCTTGTTAGTGACCTGATGAGACCGGATTTCATCCCGTCTACCTGCTGGGTGGAAATGCATGTCACAGCAGCAAAAGCATCTGCTTCCTCTAGTTCAAAGCTTTGGCAGTGGTGTGTTTGATTCTTAAATTGGTCTTAGAAGTTGTTTGGAAAGTGTGTGCTTAGTCATCTGTATTTTTATTTTTGGTTCATGTCACTCAGCAGTAGCTCTTGATTACATTCTTCCATTAAAAATGCAAAGGTTTGATTTCTTTTATAGTTTTGAATATCTCTGCTTTTGAATGGTTAACACCCTGTATATCTGTCTGGCAGTAAGAAATGAAGAAGCTTTTATTTCATAAATGATTGATATATGCACCAATAACTTGCCTGACTACTCAGAAAGTTTATGAATGGATGAGTCATATTGGTACAGATGGTGATATCAGAAAACAATACCTAATCGAGAGTACATATTTAAAGTGACTTTCACCTGTGTACAAATAAACCAGGTGCCTTTCAGCAAACCGAATGCCGTGACAGCTGGAAAGATGTGCAGCTTGCAGGCTATTTGAGTGAGTGGTATCTGATGTATAAAATACTTTCTCAATCTCTCCAAGTTTCAGAGCTGCATGCAGACAAAATCTTTCACTATCCTTCTGCTTGTGCTGATGATATAGTCTCTGCCTCTTTAATATTTGGGCTGTATGTTCTAGCTAATACGTAAGCTTCCCTCTAGTAGAGTGTCTGAGACTCTAGAAGCAGTTCTTTCCATTAAGTCTAATTAAATTAGACTGTCTTGTGTCCAAGTCCTGCAAGAATGTTATTGGTAGAAGACTAAATTTTTCTACATCGCAAGAGAATATTTTAAGGTTTTGAACTAGCACAGATGAGCCAAGTAATGTGATTCCTGCTTGGGAAATAAAACTGCCAGTGAGGTTTTTACCTAAACTTAAATCATTTTACATGAACTTGACTTCAGGGAGAATTTAGTAGGAAGAGAAAGATGCTCATTGCTTTGCCCAGTCAAAATATACCAGTCCTTTTCACAGAGTCTGAGTGGGGATTAGACCTAATGGCAAATCTATTCTAGACTTTTACAGCGCAGGCTGGCAAATAGAATCCTCACTGATAGCTGTTATGGTTTTCTATATATACCTTTGACCAGTAGTGAATGCAGGGAGGCTAGTGCCTGTTTGGACTGGCCACTGGGGGAGTAAATTTTGTCTTTATCCAAGCGAAACCTCATAACCTGGGCAGTGTGGAGTGAAGGAGCCAAATTTCCCAGGTATTTCTCAGAGGAGGATGGATTCTAGAATTTTGCCTAATATAAACTGTTTTAAAACTGCACAGGGTTTTAGAAAAAATTATGAATATAAAAGTATATCTGGTAAACAAAAAGTGCACTATGGGGCTATGGTTTTGGTTGCAGATGGAAAACTCTTGCCCTAGTTCCAAGTACACTAATAAAGATTTATAGGAAACTTCGTTTTCTAAATAATATGTGATCATTTTGAAGAAAGACATGAAAACCCATTAAGTCAGTATCAGAAAAGACTTGACTGGTCACCAAGCCCACTTGTTAGTCACCTAATGTACTCCTCTATGGACAGAGGGAAAATGAAGAAATCAATGGAAGAGAGGCTTCTGAAATTTGGTATTTTGTATCTGGACAGCAGAGAAGACTGGTGTTTTTAGCTTGTCACATACTGCAAAAAATATTTACAAAGTTTAGAAGGTCTAATACCTTTTGTGGGCAGATTATTTGCCCTTTCTTTTATCTCTGTCACCACCCCATCCCCCTGACCCACCCTCTAAATAAAAAAAAAAAAGTGGTGACCCAAAACAAAACCAAAAAACCCCCACTGTAATTAAAGACATTGTGTGAGCCTCCTGCATGTAGATAACGGACATCTTTTTGATTCTGCTGCCATATCTCATGCACATGGCTAATCATGAGAAGCTTCATCTTCCTTTGATACACAATAAGGGCCATTGAACTCTAAAAATGTAATGTCACAAAAGAAGAATGTGTTTGTACTAATTCCTATTAGCTGTGATGCCAGCGCTACAAAAGCTTCTGTACATGTTGCACTGTGTTATGTTTTAGTTATGAACATGAGACTGCTCATTAGAGAAATGGGAATATTAAACCAGCGTTTTGAAATAATTTTGGTGAAAATATTCGTGGTATGTATTATCCATACATAAATAATACTAGTAGCTTTATTCATTCTGGCTTTATTTCTTAGAAATTATCTCTTGAACTTTGTAACTAGGCAGAACTGAAAGGCAAAAGGGTAAAAATGGCTGAACTGCAAAAGAAAAGAGAATTCTTTTAAAAATAAACTTGCAGCAGTGGGCACTGTAAGAAATGGTCACACAGTTTACAGTGACTCTGAGTGTAATACTTAGGAATCAAAAACTTGCATGTAAGTTTCTGAAGCATTTTATAATGGTAGCTACAGATGCTTGTGCTGGAGTCCTTTTAGCTCTAGGATCTACCTGGCTCTGTTCTAACACAGGAGATTGCTGAAGGACCTACAGTGCTGTGAACAGCCACACCAGCTCGTCAGTCAAATAGTATAAACTGAGATTTCCTTACAGATGGAATCCCTGGTTCTGAATAGGGTGTAAGATAGAGATCCTGAGTAATTTATGATCATACTGCAAAGCTGGGGGAGAAATCCTGCTGCCCTTCTCTGGGAGAGTAAATTACCCTCTACAGTTTTGATAATTTGGAGCTGTCTGGGAAGGTCCATCAGATCAGGCCTTTGGTATGCACCTCACAGAAACAGGTACCTGATAACTGGACCTCATCACCACATCCATTTTTTAAGAACTCTTCATTGTGTAGGAAAAAAACCACCACGAAGCAGGGTTACCTGGGGTTGGGAGGATGAGGAAGATGTAATTATGATGACACAAATACAAAGCATTAATTTGTGTCTCTGAGTCAGATTTAGTGGAAGACTATGTGGCTGCACAGCTATGGATGCTGATTATGCACATGGATGCTTTCTTCTGCCTTTTTTTTTTTTTTATATAAAGGAATTTATAAAATGAAGTTAATATATGAACTTCATTCACATATCTACACAAGGCTTTGTTGTTTGTGCATTAGAGCTATGATTTTTCTACTGTTTTTGTTACTGGCATGCCTTCCTTTTGTGAGCCCTAGGATTTCCTTACAGCTTTGCCTGTAATGACTACAGCACGTTGCTTGCTTCCTGACATGGGGCTAAGCCCTGCTTCAGTTTGCCAATTTTGATCAGACTAGCTGCTAATGGCAATTGTCGGAGCAGCTGACAGCATAAGCTGAGATCAGCTTGGAAGAAATGAATTACCTTTTTCTTACTCTTTAGGTAAGATTCTCCATTTCCATGAGCTGAAAAAAAGAGGGAAATAAATCAAATTATAGGTCTTGTAATTCGCCCGGCTTTAGCTGCCCTCCTTTTTAAAGGAGTTACAGGTGCTGAAATAGCAGGAAACAAAGTACCCAAAAGGGTGTTAATTTGTCCCACTGCTACATAACTTACAAGTTAATCAGTGTTTCCAAGTTCAAAAGAGAGGAAGGTCAACATGGATTCTGATAACGTTTCTCTCACATCAGTAAGTTCAGAGGCAGGAGAGTGAAGATGAATTGGACACTTTTAATTGTACAGTAATTCCTTCCAAAATCAGTTAAGGGGATGCAGATAATACAGGCCTGTGACTAAGAACATGCAGTGAGTTACTTT
This sequence comes from Megaceryle maxima, assembly GCA_024605025.1. Classification (NCBI taxonomy): domain Eukaryota; kingdom Metazoa; phylum Chordata; class Aves; order Coraciiformes; family Cerylidae; genus Megaceryle; species Megaceryle maxima. The sequence continues at coordinate 158,427 of JANHGN010017889.1, forward strand.
AAGAAGAGGTATGAAGGGCTGTAGTACAGACAATAAATTTTTATAGTTCCTTGGTTTCATTTTCAGTACATCTACTGTCTTCATGCTTGTGGATAGGCTCCAAAAGGTAAAACATGCGTGGCCACACACACTGCTGTTACAACTGGGAAGGCAAATCTTTTGAGTTAAATATTCAAAACTCTTGATTACTTCTGAAGTTAAGTGGCTTGTTTAATTCAGATGAACTAAGCACCATGCTAGAAACAAAAACTGGTGAAATTCAAGGCCCATTAAAACCAGAGGAATTTTCCCAGGCTTATGCTAAAAGCCTTCTCCACTTGCAAGTAGCCTACCTTACTTGATTTATAGTGTTGAGATTCTGTTGCTGATTTGCTTTTGGTTCTGAGTGGTTCAGCAGGGAAAAAAATATGATATTTTAGCAGAGAAGCAAATTCTATTTCAACATCAGAAAAGAACGTGACCAAGAACAGGTTTTTTAGGTGCAGCAGGAAATGGATAACTACGCACACTGCAGCATTTTGCAAAGTGATATATGTGGAGATGCTTCAATCAACCCCTTCCACTACTCAGAATCGGGAACTTCAGAAAAATCTAATATTTTCCAGTTTGGGCATTCAATACTAAAAGTTGTTTTGACAACAAATGTATTTTGCAAATGACATTTTAATATTTTTTTTCTAGCAGAAAATACAGTTGATAAAAAAAAAAAAGACATCAGAAAATGTGGAATGTCTGCTAGTTAACTCAGAGTTCAGCCCTTCTGAGGCTGGGGAAGATGAGTCTAGGAAACTGATTTTTAGGGACATAAACCAATTCTAATACAAATATTTATTTATTTATTGGCCATATGTGGAAGCCTATAAGGAAAATGCAGTTCATTAAGAATATTGATACTAGCATGTAATGTTGGAGATACTGGCAAGTCTCTCTTTGTAATTAATGTTGTACATCTCCAGGTTTCTCCTCCTATTTTTTTCAGAGCTATAAATTTTCCAGCTAAATATGACATGATCAGCCCATTGCTGAAATAAACAGAACCAGATTTGCTAAGGCAAAAGCATTAGTTAGGTTTTTAAATGTCCTTACTCATCACTGAATAACCGTCCCAGACATAGGCTTTATTTTAATAGCTAGAGATGGATTTATTTCATTTAAGACTCAAATATCTATTGTTCAGCTTGATGTTCTGGAGATGTAATGATCAAAATTAGGACATTTTTTAATGCTTAGTGGAAAGTTTGTTGATTTTTCATTATAATGAAAAAATTTGTCTCACTCTAGTTGAAGTCATTCTCTAGTTCCTCGGAAATGTGTCTAAAAATGAAAAAACGTTTTCTCAGCTATTAATCTCAGCTTGCTGTCAGCATTATAGATAACATTTGCTTTGGGGCTTGTTTTAGCTGCTGCAATGTGAAATCGCTGGACTGTTTTTGCACAACCACCTTCAGGAGGTGCTGTCTCCAAAGCTGCGTGCTTTGTCCATTTGTGCAGCAAAGGGAGGTTGATCTGTCCAGAAGTGAAAGGATCTAGTTTAATGTTGATCTCCTTCCACACCATGTTGTGGAACAGATGGATGTTTGGACCAACTTATTGGTCATATTTTCCTGCAGAGTTCCTTATATAACTGTATTCCTTGACCAGAAACAATATTACATTTAAAGCCAGGAGCTGTTAAGATCCTCCAGGTTTCTTACTGGCCTCCCCTTACAGAGAGCTTTTCCCATGTAGAGTATCAGCACTTCAGCCTGGGAGAGGGTGATGAAGCAGCATGAGACAAGACAAGGGCCTCTCCACCTGACCTCCCCAAGTTGCTGCTGGGCTGGGCTGAGCCAAGCCAGAGGCTGTGCTCCATCTTTTGTGGTCTCCTGCTCTCGGGGATGATCAGGCAGTGGCCATACTTCTGACACTGCATATACCAGGACCTCTCCTGCAGGGCGAAGTTCCTTCAGCTGTGTCTCGGACAGATAAATTTGTCTGTTTTGGAAGTTGATAAGTAAATATCAGATGGATCTTTCTGATTAGGAGCATTTAAAAGGGTTTAGCTGTTTCAAACCAGTTTCCTCGCTTTTCTCCTGTACAGCTTCAGCCTGCCATAGTATTCAGAGAAGGTTCTTCTACCTGCAAAACATTTTATGCCCTGTTTTAAAATCTTATACCTTCCTCTTGGCCTTCCTAAAGCATTTTTAAAACACAAAGTGCATTTTCCCCTCTATATTCTTCAGTAAGCAGAAATCACGGGGCCAGCCCCACCAGTAGGTGTCAGGGAATGCCTGAGCTAATCCTGCTGTCAGCACACTGAGGAATGGTGGAGTTACAAACCCAGACTCCTAAACCTGCAATCATTTTTTGCCCAGAAATGGACAGTTTTGTTACACCATCATATAAATGGATGCTTACACAGACTAAGCACAAAATATTTAAATTCTTTTCTGCCCTGTATACAGGTGTCTAAAAAAGACTCCAAGGTTTATAAATTCTAAGCCTGCTCTTAGTTTTCTTTAAGAACCAATACAAAAGAAAGTCTGTATCTAGGTTAATTCCACGTATTGCATGACTATGGAAGACATACGTGAGATGTGAGTATGTCACATCCCTGACCTGAAAGGCCTTTCTCAGTGTTGAGTGTTTTTCCTGTCTCCTCAGCAGAGAAACAGAATTTCTTCCACCTTTCTAATTTTTAAGAGAGAATTTACATTCTGCAAACACATTCACATTTCAAAATCACTCTTGAAACTCCATCTATTTCACTGTTAGATGTTGAGAAGCATGCCTAGGACATGCAGCAGTCACATTCCATGGCTGCCACATCATCACCTCGTGTTCCCTTATGGAACAGGAGCTGCGTTGGGTACAATCTGTCTCTGTAACCTGCGTTGGAGTCTCAGGTAGAATACAGATTTCCTGTGGGCTACACAGTCCTGTGCAGAAGAACAATAAATCTTTAAACATCATTAGACTTGAGTGTATGTGCACACACATACAAGTTTATGCAGTATAACTGTTTATAATCACCATCTCTCTGCTGGGCTGCTTTTTTCTTTCCGTTTTCACTCTTTCCTCCCCCCAGTCTTCCCTTAGGAATTGCTTTTGAAGGTATTTTGATTAGTTATGTAATTAGCCACTTGTACAGTTAAAAGCAAACTTTCAGGTCACATACTGTATGTTTACTCTTTGGCTTTAGGAGAGCTTCATTCAGAAGAAATTGCTATTGTTTCTTTGCCTTCCCATGGGAAAGCTTTAGTTTTGGAAACCATTCAACAAATGTAAGGTATGCAAAGAATACTGTAAAGACAGTTCTTGAGTTTGCCAAACCTTTTTTTTTTTTTTTTTTTTTTATAGTCAGTAGCTCCCAATTGCCGCCTTCTGTATAAAGGCAGGGATTTTTCTGATGCATGCTGCTGTGGAATGAACTTTGATTTCTTGATGACCCATGAAATTGATAAACTGTTAGTGTCTTCTCCTTCCTCTTCTCGCTACTTGCCTTGCTCCAGACTGCAGCAGCTTTTAAAAGGGCCCAAATGGCTTACCTTAGCTGCTTCTGAGTGGTTACCCCAACCATGCTTGAGAAAACAGCCAGAAACACAGTGATAGAATTGTCCAAGTTGTTACATTTCTACTCAAGCTCGTCATATCTCTCTTACTTCCAATGAAATGGATGTGTATTTCAACCAGAGAGAACTTAAGCTTGAGAAATCACTGGAGAGCTGAAGATGCTTATCAAGAGCTTAAATTGTTTTTCATGAAGAAAATGCTCGATTCCTCCCTACAGCGATCAGTATGTTCAGTACTTCAGGATTCTCATATCATTCAGCTGCACTGAATCCAAAATGTATTGAATATATCCCCCTCCTAAAACAGACTCGAGGTCTGGTACTGAAATCGGTGGCTTCCACGAGAGGACTTGGAAGGGCTGAAGATTTGGTAGTGGATCATTTTCGCAGTCCCAGTCCTTACAGACTTGCCCTTGCAGGATGAGCCAGGTAATGTGTGATACAAAGCTGGCAATGACCATTTTAGGCAAGCTGAGGATTATGCTGTGTATGGGCAACCTGTGGCCAGATTCAGCTTTCCTGTGATTTTTGGTGCATCTGAAATGGGGAGATCAGTTTTGGCAAATAGCTTCACGTGTTCAGTCTTTTTCAAGTGATGTCTTTAGTGGTATGGATGGGATATTGTCTATAAAGGCTATAACATGAATAGTACAGTTTGCAGCTGGGATAGCACTGTTTGGACATATTAGGCATGACTGAGAGCCACCATGCTCTTGGTGGGTAGCAGATATCAGGGGTGCATTTATGATGTTACTGGAGCAGTGGGTATGTGAAGAGCTCTGAGAAAAGAGCTGTGGAACTGAACCCTATAGTCAGCCTAAGGCCAATCTGGGTATTCATTTGTGTAGCAACAATGTCTTCAACAGTGACTGAGGGATTAATCTGGTTTGTGAAATGCATTACTTCAGTTCAAGTGGATATGTAAACTCTCTGGTTTTCTTTGGTTCTAGGGTGAATTTCTCAATTATTTAATCTTGTGTTATTACAGTGATAAGGCACTTCCTAATGAAAATTCTGAACGTATCTCTTGAAGATAATTTTTGAACACTTAAACCATGGAGATATGCACCTCTCATCTGAACATGGTAGATATTTTTTTAGGCATCTGTTATACTAGGTTCGTGGGAAGAAGTGCTTGACTATTAACTGGAAAAAAAAAAAAAGCAAAATCCCCTGTAAAATACAATGAATTATTATATAGTGACATGAAATGAATGAATCAGTGCTATCATCCTTTTTTTTTCTTTTTTTTTTTTTTCTTTTTTTTTTTTTAAATCTTGCAAAATCCAGCTATGCCAGCTTCTAAATAGTATAGTGGAAAATCAACAGAAACTTCCAGTTGCTGTGTAGGTTGGTAGAAAGAAAATTTCTTAGAATCATACTATTGCTATAGCACAAACCATGACATGAAAAGAAAATCAGCAATTACATCTCCTGTTATAAAAAACCTAAAAATTCCAGCAAAGGCTACTACATCTTATGCCTTGCCTGTTGCTATCATTGCAATGAGAATAAAATAATGTCTTCAACTTAACAGGAAATATTTCCTAAGTGCACCATGATGGTTTGGCTGTGAGAGACTGTCATGAGGAAGCACTTGGACACCAGGGTTACATAAACTCTTTTCTATTTAAAGTTTTGAAGCTCTGCATAACTGTCATACATGTGATGACCTTTCCTTCTATTGCTGTGTCCCAGCAGCTGAACTTTGACAGACTGCATGGGACACCTCTCCTTGCTTGTTAATTCACCTTTTCTTTTTCTATGCGCTAAAAAAAGCCCCTTTCTGAGTAGACCTGACAAAATCTCAAGACAAAAATTTGTTCCTGCATGACCACAATTCATGTCTTCTGTGCTTGAGTTGCTGGAGGTGACTGAAATACAACATCTAGCTTGTGCTGTGATTCATGTTCTCTTTGGCTTTCATGAAAGCAGTCATTTGTCTGTCACTGAACACATGCTTTTCATGAAGTATCTTGCCATAGATCATTCTATTCTTTGTTTAAAACTAATAGGACTTTGAAGTCTGCAGGGAAAATTTTCAGCAGTATTGAAAGCGGTGTTCTTGACTTGGCTAATCTGACCTGATTTATCATGGAAGGATATCTAATAGCTGCTGATCTTCTCCTGGGAATGCATGATCATTGTGTCCATCATTGTCTTGAAAACTTTTGACGATGTTAAATAAAAGACTTAATAGCAGTTTGGCTAACAGTCCTGGAAAGAGGGTCAGTTGAGGGTAGCTGATCACCTGAGCTGGGTGAGGACTTCCTCAGCCAGGCTATGATGTCTCCATTTTACAAGATGCATATGGTCCAAGAGAAGGTTTGTGGGTAGGGATGCTTTACAGCCCTACCAGGGGGCTGGGTGACTTCATTATCCAACACCTCTGCTAATGACTGGGTTTTTGCATTGCTCCTGGTCTCAAATGTGTAGTCATGCTGAAGCACCTTCTGCCTTGTCCTTATCGCTAGGACAGAATGAACTGCAAGCCTAGGAGGAAAATAAGGCAGAAGTATAATGAAGGTGTGGGTGTTTGTATATATAAAGCAGGGACTCCATATCAAATGACCCTGGGGAAAAGCTAACCATTCCCAGGCAGAGGTGTGGTGGGAACTCAGATAAAGGTTTGTACATAGCCTGCAGGCAGAAAAGCTTAGAGTAAAATCCAGTCTATTTAAATTCATCCCAGCCTTGCAGCCTGTAGTGCTGTGGCAGGCTCCTGGCTCCAAAAGCCAGGTCTGAGACCTGCTTCCAGGCAGTGGAGCTATCAGAGAAGGGGTGCTCCTCGCAACAGAAACTATAGCATCGTGTGGGCATGTATGTGTCACTTTTCAAGAGTATGCTGTTTGTGCTCATTTCCTTAACTATGTGTGTACGCTGGTCTTGTGTGCGTGTTTTAGTGAGACCAGAGGAATTGCATCTCTTTACCTTTAAAACTGATGCTTCAGGATTTTCTTACCATATATTGATCCTCCCTATCAGAGCCTGTGCCCAAAAAGAGGGGAATAGAAAATGAAGCCTTGCAATGACTTTCTGTGAACATCTGTTTTATGCGTTGATTAAAGATATTCAGTTGTTCTGATGATATCTTTACTCTGAGGGGGGAAAAAAAAGAACAGGCTGCCTCCTCTCACCTACTGTTACAGTTTTATAGAATGCTTTGCTTTAATCATGACAAATGAATAAAATATATCTGTGAAACACTCCAGATACTGAGAACCACATTGTAATGCAGTAGTTTAGGAGGTGGAGCAATAGCAATTGTTTCTCCTGCTTCCTATTAAACTAATTGTTACCAGTCCTCAGAGGATCTTATTATCCATAGGTGGGGCAGGGACAGAAGTATCTGAAAGGACTTCTTTGGATATTGCATTTCCTTTTTCTCAAGCAGAGAAATGGCTCACACAGATCTGACCAGAGTTCTCTTAGTCAGTATCTTATCATCACGCCCCAAAGTATTGATCAGTATGAAGTACAGCAGGGCTTTATGAATGGAGCCACATAATGAATTTGGTTGTTTGAATCTGAGAAATTGTGTGAAGCTGCTGAACTGGAATTGCAATAATCCAGAACATGCATAGAGTTTCCTGGTCCCATTACACTGGGGTTCATTGTGTTAGGATGCACAAAGCTTGGGTCAACAATTTTTTTTATCTCTACATAGTAGAAGAGATTGAGATCCGTTTGCCTAACAAAAAATTCATTTATAAATGAAATCAAATACCAATGATTAGTGTTTAGGAAATGGTTTTGGTAAATGGGGAGGTCATGGTTCAATTCATGGGAATTAAGCAGGGAGAGGGAAATGAGTTTGATCTTCAGCAGTGCAGATGACCACCAAATAGGGGGTATTTGGGGTTGAGGCATGCTTGATCTTTCCTTTTAGGTCTGTTGCATTGTAAAAAATAAATTATCGAGGAAGCAGTGTGGATTTTTAAGGAGGAATATGTGTCTTTTTATAATGATGCTCTTTAAGGAGTTGCAAATTCTTTTATACCATAACCTAAATATTTAAAGTAGATCAGTATCAACATAAAGTGGAATTTCTTCTCACTGTTTATCATCCTCACTTCCAGAGTGCTCTGGAGCAGCAGTTCCTAAACTGCTGTCCCTACCACAGTCGCCGTTGTTCTGAAGGTTAAAAAGTACAACCAGTGAAAATTCAGTTGCGTCGGGAGTTTGCTGCAGGACAGATGTAGAGCACCTACAGCCGTTGCTGCTAATAGAGTTGTAATGGGAAAACACGGGAAGTGAAAGTAGTTGGCTGGGACACAGGTCCCTTAAATTTAGGATCTGATGGGTTCAGGAGACACTTGAAAGTGGATTTACTCAGATCTAAGTGAGCGTTTTCATCACAGAACAGATGAATGCACTGAGCAGCTCTGTTGTTTAGTAGCTGTGCTAGTCAAGCCCTTAATTTTCTTTTCACACCATTATAAATAATAAGAAAATAATATCTTTTGTGGAATGTGACATTTGAAGCACAAACATTTTGGTCTTTGTTTTACCAGAAGAAAACAACAAATGTAAAATCTCCTTGAATAGAACTGATTTGATTTTATTTATTGGTTCATCAACCACACCAAAATACCGACGTTTCATGAAGCCCCATTCAATGTGGTGTAAAAATCAAACCTTTTAATTTTTCATTTATTTATTAAAGACTTGTTCCTGTAATACCTCCTAGAAAGGCTTTGATGTGTTAGTTGAAACTTACAGGAGTTAAAGAAGCTCCAAGCTTTGGTTTTAATCTATTCAAATGCTCCAGCATGTATTTGAAGTGTTGAGATTCAAATATCTAAATTTTGGAGTTCTGCAACGTACAAGTGGATGTGCAGAACTGGAGCAGAGGTGCACTTAGTGAAGGACACTGAATCTGAGAGTGGATGCTTAGGGAAGAAAAAAAGAATGTGGTAAGTGTAATGGTGATACTCTCACAGAACTCTCTCCTGAGACCAAGAAACAAGTAGTATTTGAATTTTTCTTTCCTAAAGGTTTCCACTCGTTTTGAACATGTGCAAACTCTGAGCTTCAGTTCTGTCCTATGCTAAGAAATTGTCCAGCTTAAGCACACTGTATAAAGAAATAGTTGCTTTTGTTCACCTTAAATTTGTCACCTGCAAGTTTCATTTGTTGTTTCTAGTTCTTGTATTGGTAGCTACAGGGAGTAGTTGTTTGCTGTTCACCTTTTCCACACCAGTCATGATTTCAGAGATCTTAACCACATGTCCCTCATAATTAGCTGTTTTCCAGGCTGAGGAGACCTAGACTATTATGTTGTTTTTTGTGTGGAAGCTGTTCCATACCCTTGATCATGATTGTTACTTTGCTTTCTCCATTCTACATTTTATAAGATGGAGAAAACAAAATTGCAGTATTTGATTTGTGGTCACGTTGTGGACTCTAGCAGGGAGCTTTGCTTCATTCCTCCATCTGCCATCATTTATTTTCTGACTCTGCTGATAGACTTCTAGTGCCTACGTTATGGCTGATGTGCTGGAATGAATTCACTACCCTTTGGTCAATTATTCAATAGATTCTTCCTACTGTCTACCCTAAATACCATTGTTCATCTCTATTTTACTCCATTTTCCTCTACTAATAACCCACACACAGGCAATGGGCCAGGCTACTCACAAAAAGCCTAGTGCCATTGTGAACTTTGATGTTTCCTGTACTGAGGTGTTTACTTATGGCTAAAACAAATGCCTAAACCTGTGGGACTAACCTGTCCTATATCAAACACTGCAGTGCCGCCTTAGCTTTCCCTTCCTATATTCCTTTCCTAGCTATACTATACATGCAAGTTCCCTGGAGCAGGGATCTTGACTCCTTTAGCCCTGAAGCTACTAGATAATCAAATAAAATGTAAAGTAAAAGGATAATTAAGATGGGGTAATGTAATTCTGATACAAGGTACTAAATAAATGTTTTGTAACTAAAAATGATGAAATGAGCACTGTACATGTCCCATGCTCTTTGCTTGCCAACACTAGTATTAGTTTTTGCTCTTGCCAGTGTTGTTCAGCATATTGTGAGCAGGAGAATGATCAACCATTATCCCCTCGGTCTTTTTGCTCAAGTTGATACCAAAAGCCACCTTCACTCTTAATGTGGATGATTGCCAGTGGGAACTGGTTTAAACCCTCAAACTTGCTTTACATAGCTCACTGAATATCTATGCCAGCTACCAAGGTCTCGACATCAGTTTAGGGATTAAAGGATCTATTGTTGATGCAAATCTCATGGTGAAAAATTATTTTTTAATTATATAATATTTGGCAATTGCTCTTGCAAATTATACCAGATGTACTTACATGTTGCTCTTTAAGAAATGTCTTGCAAGCAGGTTCCGTTCTCTTATACATGAACTTACAAATGTGCCTTGCAGAAACAATTCTGCTGTTTAATTGCATTCTATTAGTAACTCTTAGATTTACATCTCTTTGAGGGCAGACAGCCTAAAATGAAGAACTGCATGAGATTCTGATCTATGCGTTCAGACAGCAAGAACATTTTGAGACCACAAGGAGGGGAGAGAGTGTTACCTTAGCACATGGTTGCTGACTTGTTTTCTCCTGATCTTCATCTCTCTTCCTTTCCTCTCTCCTTTAAAACCAGATTGTTCTCTGAAATGTAGTTATGTGATTTTTGCTGCAGGCAGCTGGTTGAGTTACAAGTAAATTGCTGCTTTCTTCCATACCTGTCTTTCAGATGAGTTCATGAATTAGAGTAGATTAAGGTAAACAATGGAGGCTATTAATGAGAGACAGGAAGGATGGTGAGGGGAAATCACACATGAAAACCTTGCTGATTCTACCCCCCTCCTTATCTCTGCTATATTTTGCTGTGGCACAAAGAGATGCCAAGAGCACAGCACTAGGTAAGTGGTGAGAATCTTTACTTGATATCTAGTGGACACTAGTTTATTAAAATTTTTCACCACAATGAATAATAATCTTTCCACATAAAAGGATATTACTATGATCATCTTAGTAGCAGACATCTCCATGAATTCTTGCACGCTTTTCAACTTTATTTCAGTCTTGTTTGGAATAATTTTTAAAGAAGAAAAAAAGTTAAATATAGCCAGCCTATTTCAGACACTAACCTGATGTGGTCTTTAATGGTCCTTACCTTTTCTCTGGAAAAAAAATCACATGTATATTGGTGAATTTAACTTTCTTATAATATAACTTAATCCCCCAAATTATTCCTTTCTTCCATATGTAACTGAGTTAGTCTGAATGAAGAATTTAATGTAGGTAACAATTTGCATTGATGAAGTTGTCACAGAGAGAATCTGAGACCTTGCACTGCTCTCTTCCAATGCATCTCATGTACAGTTACATTAAAAAATAACTTTAAAATGTCACTTGTTTTATAGCAGCTTCCTACTTGGAACAAAAGATTTTTTCCAAACTTTAGTGAATTCTCACAAGGGTTCTGTAGGAGGGCAGTTATGTGAATTACTGAAGATGGCACAGAAAATCTCTGGTACAAACTGGGAACACACCCTGGCTCCCAGTTTTGTGTAGTAGCTGTAAGATCTCTCACCCAGCTGTTTCTTTACTAACATGGAGAACTCGAGATGAAGAAAATATGACCTAAATGATAAGCAGATAAGCAAATAATAATATGCTGCAAATTAAGGCAGGTGGCATTTTTTCTGAATTCAGAGTGAACACTGGCAATATACTTTATTAAGAACATGACTGAAAACCTGTAATGACGTTGCAGAACGTTTAAGTGATGCTGCCTTGAGCAAACCTGCTTGCAAGGTTGAGTTGCAATGGGCCAGCTAGTAGCTTTTGCTTAATAAGCATAAATATTTGTACTGGTATCTCAAACTTCAGAGCACTGCCTTCGAAAATGTGTTTGTCAGGGTGAAAGCTGCATGGCATCAAGCTGCTCAGACTAATTATGATCATGCAGAGCTGAAGAAAGTGACACAGGTTTCACTGACAAATAAGATATGTGCTCTTAGCTTGAGAGGATTCTCACTTTTAACTTATGAGGTTCTTTGAATTTAGAAATATTCTGTGAAGTAGGAAAGGAGATGAATCAAATGCCATAAAACCCCACTGGATCTAATATTCATCCAGAAAAATCCTACTGATCTGGAAGTACTAACTGTCAAAAGAATTGCTGTTTCATTTTAAATATTTTATTAATGAAATGTCCCAAAACAAGACTCGATTGTAACTAGAAACTGAGGCCTCAGCTTTTGTCCTTATTTCTGTCTCACTAGTACACCACAGTGACTAAAGCAGATATGATTTCCAATTTCCCTGCCTGGCTAACATTTGTTACAGGGGTGCAGCACTAGGGCTCATGAATTTAGACTTGCACATGGACTCTCCTGTGCTGAGGCTCATAGTCCTGTTTATTTTAGTTCTTTTTTTGAAACCGGCATGAAAACCTAGACGATGTGTCTGCTTACAAATGCCTCTTGGAGAGAGGAGGAGTGTCTAGCAAAATCAACTGCAACTTCATAAGCCCGACACGGGCCAATGGCTAACTGGCAAATGTCCCTTCTCCCCAGTATCCAGGAGGAAGTACTTTGTCATACGTGGCAGGCTGCACTAAATGGTCAGTCCAGTTAGCCTTTGTCTGATGAAGCCCATACATATGGAAACAGCCTCTTGCTTGCCTTTAGGGACCTATTTAAATGTAACCTAGAGGTAATAGTTTCCAGTCATAAAGAAGCCTTACATTCAAATTCATTTTTCTACTCTCTGTTACAGTAGCTGAAGTTTATTCATGCTGTTCTTCAGGCACCCAGAGGAATGGGATATACCATAGCAAATATTTTACTGCAGTTATAGATCTATTATTCATGCTTCTTTTTTAGATGAAAATTTCTGTGAATATATTGGAAAAAAATCCTGGAGCCAATTTTTTTTTTCTGTTGTGTAGTTTTCTTTTCCTGGCTTAATTAAAAAAAAAAAAAAACAACCCAAACAACTGAAAACAAACAAACACACACCATCACCCTTCCCCCAAAACAACAACAACTTAAACCAAAACAAACAAACAAAAAAACAAACCCAAAAAAGCCCAACCAATGGCAACAAAACACACACACACACAAAATAAAAGCATCAATACTTTGATACTAACTTTTAAAAAATGTGGCTAATTTTGATACCTACTTCAAGGGAATGTTCCAAATGCAAAAGATTAAAGAAGCTTCATTTTCACCTGTTTAAAAAAAATAAAGTGGGGGCAAGATGTGTAAATTAAAAATAAACCAAACATTTTTACCTCCAACAGGGGCAACAGTGATAACAGACTAGTTGTGAATGAATTTATGTGCATGTTTGGCAATAAATGCAGAGAGCAGGCAATACACGCTACAGAAGTAGCACTGTTACAAGTATCCCTAAATTCACAGTTGTTTTTTGAACAATCATTTGCTCCTTGAGTTTCTCAGTTCTCAGTCTTCAAACAATGATTCAGGATATTGTATTGTTGTTTGTGGGTAGATTCTGAATACCCAGAACATCATGCCTCTTACTTCAGGAGTTCACAATCTGGAAGACCGAAAATCAGTGACAGTCGAGGAGGGCATAGTAGGAAGGATTCAGTCCGTCTTGAGCAGTGATGTGCTGTTAAGCATCTCTTGTGGCTGCTTGTCTGCAGTTGCATTTAACTACAAGTCTTGCATAGCCATAGTGGAGTTTTACTAATAGTAGCAAAGCGTCCTCATTACCTAAGGAAAACAAGCCTGTCACCGTTAACATCATTCCCATTCACTGATTGTTTTGTTATATATACAATGAATCCCATTTAGCCTCTAGTTATTATGGATATAGAAAAAAAGTTTGAATCTGGTATATTTGTATTCCTTGGACAAAGTTCACACCTTCAGGAGATCTTCAAGAAGCCATAAAGTGTTTTCTGGGTTGTTAATTAGGATTTAAGTGGAACTTAAATGGAGCATAGACCCTAGATTGGCATAGATAGAGTCATGAACTGCATACACAGTAGTACCTTATATGCAAGTACCAATAATACTCTACCCTCCAAGCACAACTTGAGATGCTAACGGCAGGGAGAACTCTGGTGTGTTTACCTGAAAGTCATGGGGCGTATGATGGAAATAGCTGCCTGAAGGTTTGGAAGATATTCATGTCCCAGGGATTTCTATGAAATCCTTAACACCAAAAATATTCCCAAGTGACTTCATTTCACTATTAATAAAAGGCCACAGATTCTATATAGCAGACTAATTTTTTTTAATTATTTTTTTTGAGACAGCTGTATGATGGCATGTGAAGCACAAAGATACAAGCCAATAATGAAAGGGAAAAGTTGCACCCTTAAGGTTGGGGTTTTTCTCTAACCATGAACTCTTTCCGTAGTAAATGTAAGCATTGTAAAGAACGATAATGATTGTCCCCTTCCTTTTAAACTCCTTCCTACAGAGAGAAAAGCACACATGTCTTAAGAGGGCCTCTTCCTTCCCTGCCTCTCTGGATTACTTGACAAAGATGGAATTCATCCTTGTTTGAGAGGATGTAGAAAAAGGGTACGTCTTGCACTATTAGTGTGCATCGAGGTGCAATCTCCTCAAATCCCTTTTCAGCAAGTGGTGTAGAGCTATGATCAGTGCTGGCCCATATGACATAAGACCAATACTATGTAAAAACAGGAGACCACAGTGGTGAAGTTCTCTGAAACTACTTTTGAATTTCACTCTTTCTGATGGATTGAGTAGTTACCAGGCTATTGCAAACCCCTGTGAAATATTTTTTGGTAGCTGGGTCTCTGGCACCAATATAGAATTCAGCTCATTTTTTTTCAAAATGCTACTCATGTTACACTGGAACTGAGTATAAAATATCTATCTGTCCTTGGTTTTATTTCACAAACCCTAAACAATTTAGCTTGCCCGTGTATTGTGGTCCAAATCACTGTGTGTTTTGGAGTGTCCAAATCTGTATTTTGGCTTTTTTAAAGGTAACACTATTCATATGATTTAGGATGCTTATTGGCATGCATACTAATTGTAAAAATATCCATCAGATATTACTCAGTAGACTAGACGGGCTCCTTCAGGGCTGTTATGGTCCATCAGGTAAATACATACTTTGGAAGGCTTACTAATGTCAAAAACCGTGAGTTATTTACCCAAGAGATGCTGTTCCACTACACTAGGCAAATGCGTATCTAGGGTGTTGTTTTTTTTAACAGCTGATTTCTCATTTTTTTGACTGAGAGGGCTATATCAATTTTGAGAAAGCTGCCATGACCATTTATTGGAAAAATATACACATTTTCAAAGCTAACATGTGTGCCAAACTGCTAAACTGCATGCTGTTATTAATATGCATTTATATAGCACCATAATGTTGCGTATAACAACCTCTGGAACCCAATAAGCCCAAATATTACTGTAGTCTTATGTAATGCTGGCTTTGTTCTGCTGGTAATTGAACAGATGGATTGTTGTTGCTCACTCCCAAGCACTTTGGGTAGTCAGCCTTGTGCCAGGTCCCCATGTTAATTCTTCAGTGTTGCTGAAGTCCTTATGAGAGATCAGAAACAATATAAATACATAGCATACTTAATATAAACAGTGTGTTTTCTTCGCATTAACTGCTTCATCTCTGCATCCAAGGTAGCTGTATGCTCTTAGCTTTATTTTGCAGTTGAGTTACCTGTGGTATGGAGAAATGTAGTAATTTTGTCCAAGTTTAACCAGCTGCTCCTGATGTAGGGATGCAACAGGCTGTTTACTCATACTTTGAGAAAACAGCATCCTGGGCTTTCTGTAGATTTTGTCTCAGCCCCTTCCATTTTATTTACATATTTATTTAAATAAACATGCAGGTGAGAAGACAACAGACAACTTTCTCTTCATGGTACTGAGCAGGGTCTCAAAAAGCATTTACTGAAAGGATTTGAAAGACAAGTGTTGTCTTTTGCAATTGATACGGCCGCAGAATTTGGATGTTCTTTTTATTTGAACGTTTTCAGTCTATCTTTAAGATAGACTTCAAACACTGTGGTGATGCACTCACTGAGGTGTATTGAAATGTGAGTGGTGTAATCATTTTCCTCTTTAATTTCACTGTCAAGTCCCACCCCCCTACTCTCTCAACAAAACGCATCCCAACTTGGCACCTTATTCGCAAAGCCTTGCGTGCAGATACCTTTGAATGGACGAGCTCCACCACCAGCTATGGCATTGCAGGGAGGGCAAGAGGGTCCATGCTAAGTGTGCTGATGCAGCTTTTTCCATAGGAGTACCAACAACATGGCTGTGTTAAATTCTATAGGACTAAAGCCAGAAGGTCATTAAAATGGTTTGCAAATTCCTCTGTTACATGGTTATCTTTATAACAGAGTCCTATCTGTAGATGGCGGAACTATAACTTTCATTCATGTGCCAACCACATACTACAATAATTATAATACTAGACTCATAAAACCCAATTGCGTGTGCATGTACAGCTCAACTAAAGCTCAGCAGATGGGATTGTGATTATAGCCCAGCAGCAAAAGGGGGAAAAAAAAAAAAAAATCTGTGATATTTGGAGTGAAAACTGAGGCTGCTGGTGTTGTTATGCTACATGTTCAAAGTGTCATTACAAGCTGGTAATTTATGTTTTGCATGCTAACTGCGCGGCCTTTCTCGTGTGTGTTAGTTTGAACGACAATGCATTTTTTCATATGGGAGGAAGCAACAAAATAATAGAGTGAAATTAACCAATCAAAATCATGGTAAATAAAAGTCTCTCTCTCTCTTTCTTTCTTTTTAAGACTCAAGAGGCAGCTGGCACTCTCAGGCTTTGTTATATTGAGGAAAGAGAACAGCAAACTGCATGCAGTATAGAGTCAGTCTCATTGAAACTAATGGCATGAATGATCTCACACTATTGTAGTAAGACGGAGATTTACTGTGCTTAGTAGAGAACCCATATTATGGAGAAAAGCATCGATCTACTTCCACATTTTATTCACATGAACGACAAACAAGTTATTCACTACTATGCGGTCACATTCAATCCCTTAGTGTCTAAGTCACAATGCCTTCCAAGTCCCTCGCACTTTACAGCTGTGCAGAGCACCTAGCCAATAACTACTTGTCTCCACTTTACAACCAACAGAAAAGGTTTATTAGCCCCTCTTACTTGACCAGTTTACAGTTTAGATTTGTGTTTGTCAGACAATTTTATACACAACCTTTGATTCCTACAATAACATATCCATTAATACAATGTCCTTTCTCATATCCTATTTTTCTTGTTGGGCATTAGGCAGGTGGAGAGGAGCTGGGACTCCATTGCCAGTTTCACTTTTTTTTGTCAGATTATGAAATTTCCATGGCCTGGACATTCTGTTTCCAAAATCCCAGTGCCTGTTTTCTATGCTAACAGAGCACATGTAAAACCAACAGCAATAGGCTAAAATAAATGAAGATAGGAAAAGCAAGGATTGATATTCAGTCCACCATGGGTGCTTCACTCTTGGCCTTTCTGTATTGATGGATTAATGCCACCTGGTAGAGTTAAAAAGAAAGGAAAAATCTGTAACTTTGCTATCATAATGGAGGTGTCATAATGGTAGCTATTACAAAAGAAGGAAAATGCTGGCAAATTGTTTTATGTCTGTTTATCTTTTCTTATTATCTGAGAGAGACTAAGTAATGGTGAAGAATAGTCAAAAAGTGCATAGACAACCCACGTGCAGAATACATTTATGCTTTAATTCCCCAATTCTTTACTTGGCATTACAGCATCTGTGCAAGTCCTCTTTCACTGTAGAGGATGCTCTTGGTACATGAACTTTGGATGATTTTGAGCCACTGTCATCCTCATCATTTTGAGTGTAGCCTTTGGGGCAGCAGATGAAGGATCTGCTGGGAAATCTGTGTATGCTGTACTACCATTCCCGACTATTCTAATGGTCTTTTGGGAAATGTGAGGTTGATCGATAGGGTACCACCTTTAAATAGGACAGCTCAAAGTCACCTTTAGGCCCATCTTCTCAGGGTTGCACACCTGTATTTCAGTCACTATCACTGCAGCACTGCAGATTAATTTTGTAATCCATCCCTCTGCCCCAAGGCAGGATCAATTCTACCTCTGTCCTTCCTGGCAGATGTTTGTCTCCTTTGCTTTTAAAAATCTTCCAGCGATGGTTATTCCACCATTTTTTAAAGCATTGCATTAACTCTCTGAGTTAAAATGAAAAGTCCTCAGGTGTCTGGTTTAATTTTAAACCAGCACTGCAAAGGACTGGTTGTAAATGTGCTGTGGAATATGACTTAAATAGGGCATAAATTTCCTGTAACCTTTGGGCATATAACTGAAGTTAATCTTTTTGGGGGGGGTGGGGGGTGTTGTTTCTGTGTAAAACATAAATTCATTTTTAATGAACTCTGCTATCATGAATCTTTCACAGCTTTTGCTATCCTTTTAAACATGATAGTTCTTGCCATTTGATTGCAGAAATTAGTTTAGATTGGTGCCAAGCATATGACGAAACACAAATATACATTCAAAAAATTTAAATACAAATTCTTACCCGCTCAACACAAACAGATTTCTATTTGATAAATGCTTGTTTATAGGAGCTGCCAATTTTATAATTCTAGTCTTATTGAGAAAACTAACATACCAGTGTGCCAAGGGTGGAATGATCTTAGCTTCTGTGTACTTTGTATGTTTTCTATTTATAGGGAATTTGTTATTAGAAATGTGCTGCTGCTACTGCACTTATGATATAGTAGTGGGGACATAAAGAAACCAACAGTTTAGTATTCTAAGACCTGTAAGGTGGACTGTCAGTCTTCTACAGCCAACATATGATACTTCTGGTGCTGAAGGTCTTGGATGTAAATAGTGTATTCTGTTAATTTCTGAAAAGGATGAAATTTTATGAATAGAAATGTATTAAAATTGTAGCAGATCAGAAACAAGTACATCCTTTAAGGGGAAAATCCCTGGATTTTTCTAATGCTGAGGAATTAAAGAAAATCCACATTCTGTGAAATCTTCAGATTTAATGAGGATGAGAACTAGAACTCATGGCTTTATTTACAGCTTGATGTTATCTAAGGTCCCTCTAAGGAGGTCCTCAAGTGTCTAAGACTTGTATGTTTTGTTAAAATGGATATTTATTTGCTATCAGTTGCAAAAACTGGAAAACTGATAACTTCATCCTGTGCATATTTGACTATTAGTTTTCTTCTGTAGGTTGCTACAGTTAGAGATGGTTCCAGATTTTCTCCTAGCTCTACTTTCTTTCACAGGGTGGTTTCTGCTTTCCTAAAATTATACTCCTGATCATTCTTTTCTTTCCAGAAACTGTTTACTCTCATTCTGTGCTTGGAAATGAGTGTACGTGCTTGCCCTGGGGCTGTCTTCCATTCACAACCTTTCTAATACTGGAGTTAGCCAAGCCAGGTGAAGAACAAAAAGCCGCCTCTGGAGAAATGGGTGGGATATGCGTAGGCTGGGTCAGCCGGTGGCTATGAAGCTGCTCCTGGCTAATAAGGTAGGTTTACTCTAGTGCCTGCTATTTGTTAGCAGAAAGAGTCCAGGGGGTCACCTGAAATCCATATAGTCCTTTGCTGCTGTTCTCCCTCTAAGAGCTCTGAGTGTGTTAATGGTTTCTCAGCAGTAGACAAAAGGAGGAGGAGAGATAAGAAGAGCGGATGGGTATTATTCAGTATGGCAGTACACGTGTGACTTGTTTTCTCAGGCTATCACTTAGCACTCATGCTATGATACTGTGCAGGACGCTTCTCTGGATGGACAGTAACCAAGCAGCACTAGCCTGGAAAGCAGCAGATACCTTAATGCCTCTTGCATTTTATTTTTTTTTTTTTTTTTTAGTTTAGGAACCAGAACAGGCTCCTTTGACTCAATAGTGAGAATGGACCCTTAAAGCACAACTCTCCAGTCGTTCTTCTCTGTCATGATGCAGTCCTGTGTTGAATGCCGCTTCCAGCTAACCTTCATAGAAGTCTATGTTTGCAGAGGAGTAGGAAGAAGAGATTTTGCTGAGATATAAAATGCATTTGATGTGCTAAAAGAGTGAAAAACTCTACGAGCAAAGAGTGTTGACATATCTTATCTCAGTTGTCAGAAGTGGCTTGTGAAAAACAGTGAGATGAAATCCATGCTCTACATATGGATAGTACAGGCATTTCTTGAACTTATTCTAACTTCATTAGGCAGCCTTCAGACTCACAAAAGGTGCTTGCTGTAACAAATGTAAGTAGGTTCTTTCTTGTCTTTCATTTTTTTTCCATTGTTATTTCTTTCCTCTCAAACTCCTTATTCTCCTGGTTTACCCCACTTTCCGACAGCCCAATTTTGTTGCCTTTCTGTACCTGTAATGGCTATAAACTAACAGGGAAATGAAGCAGTATCTTATAACATCCATGTTTTGTTATTTCTGACTTTTTCCCTTAGAGACTTAGGGACTATCTGAACAAAATACCCTTTCCAAATACTACCTAAGGATAGAAAAGCAGTCAAAAGGACAGTGAATTGAAGGGAAGTAAAGCAACACAGAAACTAACAAGTGTTAGGCACGCAAGTGTAAGGCTGAAGTTACACCAGTGCCAGTTAATGAGTTTCTAACACGGTATGCAGATGGTATCCAGGAGGGCAGTGCCTGCAGGGGAGTGTAGGTCCTAATATGTATCAGCAGCTTCATGAAAGAAGATGCAGAAACATTTGTCTGACAAATCAATTGTTAAACGTGGTGCCACTGTTAGAGAAAGAATTCCTTCACCTCCATCGTTTAATTAAAAGTGTTCTTCTTGGGTAGTTTGTTCTACATAGGAAGTTTGTTCTACATAGGTAGATTTTGCTGTGGGCTTTAAGTTGTAAGATATTGGCCACAGTGCATGTGATAACACTGCATCAACAACGAGCCTGTTCTCCAGGGTGCCCAGGCAGATCTTTCGTTCAGGACAAAGGAAGTGTGGTTTGTGTTAAAGATATAGTTCAACTTTCATAATAAAGCCAGTTGTGAATGATGAATGAAAGCACTTATTGAGCTGAAAGTACATACACCAGATTGAGCAATGTTGATCTTTGTGCAACAATCAGCTGAGTAAGAAAAAGCAGGGACTGAATTTTTGGCTGTCTCAGTTTGACCTTCTTTCTGTACTCTTGGGGCTTTTTTTTAGCTGCAAATTAACACATCCAATTGTTAGGCAAATGACTGCTGAAATTTTGCCTGTTACTAGACAGTGCAAAAAGGTAGATATGCAAATTACACTCATAAAAGGGAAGATCAGTCCTCTGACAAAATAAGCAACAAAGTCCAGTTGTGTAAACTGTTATACAATCAACGTATACAATTATTCAAATTAGTAATTTAGAGGGAAAGATTCCATACTCCCTGGCTGACTGAGCCATTTTTTCTCCCTCTTCCACCATCACTTCTTAATTTATTTTTTTTTCCTACAAAATCAAACACTGTTGGGTTTTTGTGTGGTTTGTTTTTTTTTTTTAGTAGATTACTTTCCATGAAGAAATACCTTGATTGGAATTCAAGCTGAATCAGATTTTAATTTACAAGGAGTGTTTGAAACAGATTTTCAAATTGCATAGCAACACAAAGGTAATTCACAGAGGCGTGTGTTTAAAATAAGGGGCTAGTTTATAGGAAAATCCGGAATGTGGGCTGGAACGTGTTCCAGAATTCCACCCTCTTGTCCTGGCTACACAAACAATGTGACCGAGGCCTGCCAAGAGTTGTCATGTTTAAATAGAGAGAGAGAAGGAAAGTGGCAAGAATTCCCTCTGCACCATAATCCCTGTGGCCTTGCTACTTAGCACTTTTAAGAGAAAGGCGGATACAGGAAGCAAGAATAAGGCACAGCACACTCCATCTCTTCTCTCCAATAAACACTGCTTAGAATTCCATCTAATCTGGGAGAATAAACATTTTCAAGGCTTTTCTGTGAACATTTGATCTCAGTGACTAGAATAGTGAATTTTAATTTTTAGGGTTTTCAATTTTTTTTATCCCTCTCCACTTTTCCACTGAACACTGAAGTGTCAGCTTTGCACATCTTGCACTCTGAGACATAACTTGAAAACCAAATCCTGGGGCATTTACTCAGACAAAAATCCTACCAACTTTAACAGGATATCGACTTTAGAAAAGCTGCTGGCTTGACATTGTAACTGCTGCTGATTTGACAGTTAGGGAAAGAGTTAAAGAACCTATCACTAAGGGAGTCTTAACCTATGGTGAGCTAAATTCCTCAAAAGGCAGTTTGAATTGATGGGCTTTTATAACCACTCATTCAGAAATGAATACATAATGCACTGGCACAAAAATGTCCATCCCACCCGGAGGTTGGCAGGTATCCCTGTGTTTTGAGGTAACCAATTTTTTTATGAACTGTCTGCCTCATGTCTAACTGAAATAAAAGTAATAGTTTTATGATCCCCTTTAAAAGTTTTTCTAAATTGATTGGCTGCCCTTTAGCATTATGAAAACTGTGTTGGGGGGAATGTAGCAGGAATTCTTTTTATGGGCTGTAGCAGTGAATGGCTGAAGGTTTAGAAGGTTTGACATTTTCCTTCTAATGCTCTCCAAAAAGATGCACTCCACACCACAACTACCCCCTGTTTTCCCACCTAGATGGTAGGTTTGCTGCCCACCATGTCCTTTACAGCCTTTTCATTGTTGTTTTGTGGGTTTTGTTGTTGGTTGTTTTTTTTTTCCATTATTAATGTCAAGTTGTTCTTCACACAGGGATCTACTGAAAGGTCAGAATACTTACATAGACAAAAGTTATTAATACAGAGTCTCTCTTGAGAATGAGCATGGAGTTTCAAATTCATTTAGGGAACGACGGTCTTTCTTGTCTGTATGTACCTCAGTTGTGTCTTCAGCCTTGTCTGAGCCCTTGAGGTTGTTGCTATCATCTAAATATTCACCTTTCTACAGCTACTTTTTAATGGAAGTACAGGGGACTGGGGCAATCTGGGTCTGTGATAGCTTTTGTTCTATACTTATTGTTAGAGCAGGTACTTTTGCCTTTGTTTTTTCATCTCTAAACTGGGAAAACTAGTGGTTAGCTTCCTGAAAGCTATTGCTAGACTTAAGCAATGAATGCTGTAAGTTATGAGAGACAGTGAGTATAAGATCAGTATGTGGAGCACTGCATAACTCTTCATCTCCAGGCCAGGTTTTTCAAGGAGCTGAGCACTCAACAGTCGTTGTCGACTTCCAGTTCAACTCCTAAAAGAAATGCCAAAGTAATCAAAACTTCTGCTGGAGGCCTAGTGCTTCAGGAAATCCAGTCATCTGACTAGGAGATGCTCATGGGCAATTTTGTTCTTCTTAATATTTTGCCCCTAACAGCTATATTTAAGATTGGCACATCTTTCTTAGACAACTGGCATATTAAATATTTTGAAAGGCTCTGCTTTCATTTTATTCTGAAAAACTGTGTTTAAACTACAAGCCTTGAAATAGATTTCCTCCTCATTTTGCTCAATGGGAGATCCAAGTGTCTTGTTTATGAACTGAAGAGGCAAATACAGCCTGCAGTTCCCCACCCAGTTCTACCAATACCTGCATCCTGACCTGGGGGTAGGAAGTTTATTCATTGTGCCCAATCGGTCCCTGGTCTCTCTCCAGCTATCAAGAAGCAGTATTTTTCATGCTGTATTGCTAACTAGTAACCAAATTAAAGCAATTAAACAGCTTTGCACACATATTGTATGGTAATGACTTTAGATTGTCAAGTGAAAATCTCCAGGACCCATTAACAACATTTTGAACCAGTCTGTGCCCCTCAAAATAACTTTAAAGTCTTTGGCAGGCAATTCATTGTGTCTTAGTCTTCCCCCTTTAAACCCAAAGCACAGACCAGTGTTGTATGGCTACTGTAATAAGCATTTGAAAATCAGTTGCCATGCATAAGTCACTCTATCTCTGGTATATTTATAAGCAAACACTGTTTCAAAGGATCAGATTTTTTTTTTTTTTCTTCTGAGTTTTGCCATTGTAAATGGAACAACTCAGGTGAGCACGTAACATGGAACTGTAACCACTAGTAGATGCTTGTATTAGCTTTGAAGCTGTTTGTGTTTGTTTTGCTTTGGAAAAAAATGTACATTCCAAGTGATCAAACCCTCAACTATTTCTTAGGAAGAGCCTTCGTTATGCCTGTCTTCAGTAAGCTTTCACAAAAACGATCTGTAAGAATGAGCTATGAAAGCTATGACTGGTCCTGAGAAAGGAGAACGAGTTAAACTTGTTCTTAAAAAGTCCCCCACTCTTCTGGGAATTTAGGACCATTGCATAACATATAGTAAGATCTATAGTCGTACAACTGCTGCTGTATTACCTAGATACACTGGAACAAAAGGATCTCTTATCCCTTTTTTTCTTTTCATTTCTTGTATTCTAACACACATTTTTGGTCAGAAATTTATAGGGATTAGATAGACTTGCCACTCTCTTGGCAAGAGAGTTTCTTCCTATATTTAATCTTTCTGAAAACTGCTCAAATTGTTGTATTAGGCACGCCTCTTACATGAGTTTTGAATGCAGAGAAAAGGGCAGCTGCTTTAACAGTTGTCTTTTCTGTTACAGCCTTATCAGAGGAGCTATAAAAAAAAAAAAAAGGGTGTCTTTTCCTGGATGCATGATTTTATAATCATGAATAAGTTTCGTGCTGCACTGATTCCGGAGAAAATGAAAATTGCCACCACAGGGCTCGGTGTTGGCAAAGCACGCGTGCGTCCATGCGCACGTGGGCACATGGTCGAGTAGAGAGGGGTGCTGCAAATGCATCTCCAAAGTCTTCCTATATACGGAATATGTCCTTTAGGTGGTGCCATTGTGTTTTTTTAAGACAAGATTGCACACTCAAAGTGTAAGACAGTAACAGCAAGGATGTGGTGCACAATACATCCTCATACCCGAAGTGACTCGGAAACATCTGAGTGTACAAGAGGCATCCCCATGGACAGGATGTCATGTTGCTAGAGTAAATATAGAGCTGCTGGTGTCAACAATGAGGAAAGCAACTTGAAATAGCCAGGAATCTCTTTTTTGAAAAGCTTTCTGAGACACAGTTTGGCCTCTAAACGTTAATGTCAGTGAAAAAGGAGAAGTGAAAGAGCGGAGAGAGAGATATGTAGTTATTAGCAACGGGTGGGATCCATGGAGGCTGGATTTGATCTTCCAGGCAATGCTAAACCTATGAAAAAAAGTGTTTGGATATGTCAGTCAGGTTCACGTGGCTCTTGGTCGCTGACGAGTCATGAGGAATATTGGAAATATGCACACAGAAATGTCTAGGGTGGGTCTCAAAGCAAAAGCGAGTATATTTTGTCCATATTTTGTTGCTAAGAGTGCGGGCAGTGTTGCCTCATAGCAGGGGCAGGCAAGGAGTAGCGGAAAGTAGGAGATGGAATGCCTGGTTTCATGGCCCTGGCTGGACAGTTGCTCACTGTGCTTTTTTTTAATACGTCTTCTAAATTTTCTGTGCTTCAGTTTGAAGCAGTGTAGTTGAGCTTAATGACTTAATGTCTTTTAGATGCTTTGAGAACATTGGATTAATGGGATCACATACATACAAAGTGTTGCTGTTGTTGTTTACATATTGTTTAGGTGGTGTTTTC
This sequence comes from Megaceryle maxima, assembly GCA_024605025.1. Lineage (NCBI taxonomy): Eukaryota > Metazoa > Chordata > Aves > Coraciiformes > Cerylidae > Megaceryle > Megaceryle maxima. The sequence continues at coordinate 183,607 of JANHGN010017889.1, forward strand.
TTAAAAATCAAGGCACCCACTGTCCCATGTTTTCTCACTACATACAGGTCAGAAAAGCACAAAAGTACTGTGTGTCTGAAACATTTCCAGCAGCTTCCCTGGACCTGCTTCCAAAGCTCATTGAAATCTTGTTAACAGAACACTCTACCTCCCTCTGATACCTCACACTGCAAAACAGCTTTGAAGGCCTAGACTGAATAATGAAGGAAACAAGGGCATCTGGGGTCCATTATTTACCCCATTTCATAAGGCGCTTCTACAAAGTCTGCTGCCTGCCTTTTCAGATCCATGACAGAAATAAATACAAAGCCTGGAAAGAGAGAGCAAGGCAGAGTTGTCTGCTGCCCTCTCCACTGCCCCCCTCCCCTTTTCTTCCTGTTTCACAGGACACATTTGTTTCATCTTAGCTAAATGTAGTTCTCTTTCTGCCCAAGACACTTGTTCTTTCCCCTTCACAGATTATTTATTTCAAGGAACATCTTTTTGCTTGGGAAGATGTCTCAAACACCTTTGGGTGTTCTTAAAGGAGACCAGAGTGAAGCTACTCAGAGTTGGTGTGGGTTTGGTTTTTTTTGTTGTTTGTTTGGGGTTTTTTTTGTTTGGGTTGGGGTTTTTTTTTGGTTTTTTTTGTTTTTTTTTGTCCTGGTTCAAAAATTACAT
>JANHGN010017889.1:184433-200447 GCA_024605025.1 Megaceryle maxima
CTTTTCTTTCTTCTTTCTTTTTTTTTTCTGTTTTCTTTTTTTCTTGTCAAACTCACAAGGACTTGAAGACTTGCATTTTTGTCTATGGCCGTGGTAAGAAAACACATGTGAAATGTCAGGGAAGTGATTCTCATCTTAGTGTGCTAACTCACTAGAGGGTATTTTAAAGTAATAGGAGCAATCTGAAATGTTAATGCATCCAAAAGGCTGGAGCTGTCAAAGAGGGCGCGAGTTGTGGAAATTTTTGTAAATTCTAGAGTTTTTAAAATGAATGGCCCAAAATGCCTTTATATTTCTTGTCAAAATAAGCCCCCTGAAAAGCTGGCTTTTCAGTGAAAACACTAGAGCACTTTCTCTAGGCACTTAGCACAGCTAGCACAGGTAAAGTATCTGGGTGGCTACATAGTGACAGAGGAACTGTAAGTTGCAAACAACTAATTTGCCAAATTATCCTTTTCTGTGATTAATTTCTGACCAGATGATAATTTATATTAATTTGTCAGCTGTCATAGTTTGATGTAGTTGTCTGTATAAATATTTGAACTCGGGGTTTCTGTCCACAAACTTTCAAGGTGTGTGTGTGTGTGGGGCAATTATTTGTGAGCTTAAACCCTTACCCTTTAGTAAGCTCCTAAAACTAGTTCTAATACTAATACATTTGTCCTAAATGAGGGTTTGTGTCTAAAAAAGAAGCCTAGACAGTGCACATCCTGAATCTTAGGGCTGCTAACAGCCTCTCCTGTTTAGTCCCAGCCATTCAAGTAATTTTCAACATGAGATAAGGTTTGTGTTTCAATCTCCCTGCCTATTGTTCAAGGAGTAAATGATCTTATGTTCTTTAGGTTGGGATCAACTTTAATGGACCTTATGTGCCTGAAACGTCATCCAGAGTTAGTCTGAGGTGCAGAGGCTGTTGCTGATTTCTGTTAAGTGCACAAAGATGGTTCCTGGTTATATTTATAAAACTAATGGGTGACTTCTTTTCCTCTTGGAGAAAACAGTAACTCTCAGAGTTCACCAGCATGTGTTTCACGGTCAGTTGCCAACCTGTGATCATGTGCATATCATCTAAATAAGAGACAGAAAAATCTCACAGAAACAGCATGAGTACCATTTATCTCCCTACCATAGTAATTTTAGGTTTAGCCAAAAAAGTATCTTGCAGAATATTCAGCTGACAACCCCCACCCCCAGTTTCTGCTGAATCCTTTTCATTTTACATGTGCCATTCATTCCTTTTCTTTCTCTTTTTTTTTTTTTTTTTTTTTTTTTTTTTTTAATGGTATGAGAGAGCACATTGCTTTGCCACTAAAGTAACTGCCAGGCAAAATAATGAGCAATTAAAAATAATGAGGGGGGGGAAAGGCAAACTGAAAATTTATGTTTAATTCAACCATAACATCTTTTAGTTGGCTCTCAAGCCTCTGAGGTGCTACACAAAGATAGACCTGTTTTCAGCAACACGCTACCCACCAGTCACTGTTTCTTTATAACCACAAGCCTCAAAGAGAACCCAGAAAAGATAACTCTTCCCACCAAAGTGTACTCCTACAATGCCTAGATTTCTTGCACAGACAAGACAGAAGTGGAAGATTTACAAAATACCTGTTCTTAATCAAAAGCTTTTGGTTGTACCTTTGCTTCAGTTTTGGAGGTATGTGTGAGGGCTGTTGGTGTAAGCAATGTGAGGTAGATTTGAGACACTGTTAGTTCATTTCTTGCCCCAGAAGTTAGCAGAATGCCACAGGCTGCAACTTTCATATTCACAGATTTGCATAAATGCCTCATTTTCACCATAAATGCCTCATTTTCACCATGCCAGGCATCATCCCCTTGATCAAACCTCGTGGATAGCACTGTTAAATGAAGAAGATTGCAGTCTAGCTGTAATTACATACTTCTTGCTGGTCTGATTTCTCTACATACATCCTCAGGTTTTTGTTAGGCTGAAACCACGTGGTGGTGAGCACTGCGTGCTGTTACGTGCTGTGCAGACGTCACTGTGTTACTGCCTGGTAACTGCAGTTGCTAGACTTTGAAACCAGTGGGTTAACTAACTCTCAAGGGAGTTAAGGGTATGTCGTGTCCTGGTGGCTCACAGCCTTGGAGCTTTTAAGGATACATGTGCTGCATTCTGTATTAGCTTGGATTTCCCTGCAGCTCACGGTCTTGGTTTGCTCCTCATTGTGTGGTTCCTCTCACATTAATTTATTATGCTTTTTGTCCATTTCATCTCAGTTTCTGAAATAAATCCAGTGAGAAAGACCAAGTTCAGTAGGATCCTTCCTTCTGTCCTCATATTTGTTATTGCCATTTTTGTCCACTGTTCATTTCTTTCTTTCTGCTCTATTAATTTTAAATTAACTTTTTAGCTTTTGCAGCTTGAGCTTGCTTTTCAGACAAGAGAGTAATGGATGCCTGACTAAAGCCCTCAGAGATACACTGTTTTCAGTTGTGTCAATAATTCATTCTTATTTAGCCACAGGCTGTTAAATGAAGAATAGGTGCAGCCCTAAAGTGCTGTGACAGTTATCTATCCTGCTTTGAGGTACTTGGGTAGGAACAGCAATCCTATCGATTGTTATGGTAAGAGAACTCGGCTCATATAAATCCCTGCTTTGGGAATTCACTTTCCCTGTGCTGTAGTTAAATTGTTCAATCTATTAGTCTTAATTTTCTTCCATGTTAAAGGAAGATAATACTAATTGCTTAGTTATCTCATGGAGTGTTGTGGGGACTAATTAGTGCTTGGAAATTAAAATATATTTAAAGACCACAGGAACCAAGATAGGAAACAGTGAAATTGGCTGTATTCATCCCAAAAGTGATAGCTTCATCATATTTACCTCTTTCTGTGCCCTTTAATCCTGGGAGACACTTGACTTGTCAGCTTGCTTACAATCTCAGTGCACACCAGTACAGGTGGATGGATGGTGGGGGAAGAACTGAGGGAGAAGTAAGTGGAGTGGGCAGAAGAAGAAAGGAAGATTTTAGTCATCTGTCAAATTAGTAATACCCAGTGTGGTCTGAGCTGTTGCACATCCTCCTCCTTTCACAGCGCACATGATTTGGTGCTGCAACAAAGACACAAGCTGTTATTGGAGATATTTCTGAACTTTCTCTTGTCCTTCTCCTTCATGATGTGCCTGCCCCTTCCCTTTTATCTCAGCTTTCTGCATCTTTCCTAACCACATGTACATTACCCTGTCATTAGAGTTTCCCCACCCTCTCGCCCATGTCCTATTCTTCATCCTTCTAGCATTTTTCAGTTCCAAGCTACAGGTTTGTCTCGTGACTTCAATCATCCTACATGTCCTATGCTTCCATCTCCTGTTCTCCTTGCAGAGTTACATAGTGTGATGTGTTCATCAGGCACCCTCTAATCTGCTGTTTGCCCAGCGGTTCAGGCTTGCCACGATTGCATCTGATTATTGCAGACTTTGAGATATTGGATGCAGGATTAGCTAGATGGCTGAATGATTAATGAACCAGGCTCACAACCACATCTTGTTAAAATAGAGTTTATCAAATCCATAAGGGAGTTGCTCAAATCTACTATTGTGGATCATTTTTCCTTCCCTAAAAAAAACCCCTCTCTCCTTCTTGCTAAAATATTTATTACCTGGTCACCTGTATCTTGGTCTGTTTTAATGGCCAATTTCATCATCATGGCTGTGTTTCCCTCCTGAATTATTGTGGGGTTTTGCTCATCTTTACCACAGAAAGACCTGCAATAATTATGGTAATCTCTTGTTCCTTTTCAAATCATCACAGGCCTATTTCTTTGCTTTCCCTTTCGCTGTGGTCTCCCTTTCCTCTTTCTACCCTCCCTCTAGTGCCTGCCATGGCTCAGAGCTGCCTTGTCCCTTCTCTGTAAAATTTCTTTTTTTTTCCCCAGCACTGGAACCAATACCTTTTTCAATTTTTTTCCACCCATGTCATTACTCACTCGTAATCTCCACAGGCTGCTTTCTCCAAATTCCTGTGGCGTGATCTGTCTTTTATTCTGTAATAAACTCTTGCTCATGTAAGTTGTTCTAGTAAATGTCATCTCCACAGCCTGCAAAATCCTGATGCAAAGAAATGATTTTGCAATATGTATGCACATATAAAGTGACTCTGTACATCATTTGCAGGTCTTGGCCTGTATAATACTGTTAAATCCTTGGGGCTAAGTGTAGCCTTACACCTGCCCATTAGCTACGATTCTGGTCAGCGTTTAGCAGTGGTTTGAATTCATCACACGTGAAAATGCCCTTTAGTGCTAAGGTCTCTGTCCCGATTGTCAGCGCTTAAGATAACATACCCTGACCTGTGTGAAAGGAACCATAAACTCAACTGTGTTACCACCATAAACCTTTTATCTTCCTTGGTATATTTATATAAAGATGGCGTGCTCAATAAAGAACAGATATAGGATAATTAAGGACTGGAAATAATGAAAGCACCAACTCACACGGATCAGAGTTCCTGTAAATCGTGTGATCATGTAGATGCTCAGCAGTATCAGGAAGATTCTGCTAAGCACCCAAATATCAGAATGGGAAAAAATACCTGTGTGTGCAGGCTGCCAAGTGTTGCTAATAATTATATTTTAGCTAACAGCAGTTACCTGAGTGAGTAGGAATCTTGTGTCCATAATGAGTTGAAGCAGGTATATGTAGTAAGCAGGTGTTTTCCTATAGGCACAGCTCACATGCAAGCATGTGTTACTAGATGTACCACAGATCTGACATTCTTCTTAGAGAACTGGGGAGAAGAATGAGGTGGAAAAGGGAGGGGGAGCAGAAACCAATCAAAGAAAGCAATACTTTTTATCAATCATATTTGATGCTATTCTTTCCCTCTCTTTCATCACTTTGATCTCTCAAATAAAACTGATACTTTGGCCACTTTCCAAACTCTTAGCTTTGCAGTCTGAGGGGGCTCTGGGTTAGCTGCTGAGGGTATGTGTTTGCAATTATGCATTTGAAAGTATTTTCCCCTCCGCTGAGATAACATTCTTTTTGTGTTACCACACACTTCTGCTGTCTCGTTTTTCTTCTCCCATGGCACTGCAGGCTGAAAGGCCTCGCTGCGTTCCCCCTCCTCCCCCGATCTTTGCAACTGATATCTGAATAAAATACTTTACTCTGCTGGTATTTAACCTGCTGAGCCTTTCACTTTCTAGCTGTGAAACAGACAAAAAGGGTATCGTGCAGAAACATCCTGGCAGTTTCATTTCTTAATATGCCTCCAAGGTAAGGCAAGATTGAACAGGGGTGGGAAAATTTATACTGATGTTAAGGATCTTCAGCATTTTATTTATAGATTAGCATTCACTAAGAATGGCTTTACATTTCATTTTCCAACCAATATTTTTCCATAGAGGAGAACAAATTTGAGAGCTCTTCTTTATTGTTTATCCACTGAACTACAACCAGATAAAGTTTATAGGAATAATGATCTGTCTTTTACAGGATAGATAGATTTGGTTTTTTTATCAGCTGATAGTTCTTGGTTTCCCAGTAATGAATATATGGAATTATGTCAATTATTAGCATAAGAAGATAAGTTCTTTTGTACTCCCTGACAAATAGCCAAGCTTCTTCACTTGAATCGCAAAATTCCATGTGACCTTATGAGCCTTTTACACTGCAACCTGTTCTACCACTCTTGAGTTGTGTGACCTTGGACTTGCTCATTCTGGCCCGAAAGGGGAAAACTTTTTCTTCAAAAAACGTATTGCATTCAGTATCAACAAGAAACATTCTATGGGTGTAATCTAAACCTTACATATGGAGTACAGCATTCAATGGGCTTAAAGTGATTGGGGTCAATTAGAATTTGAACGCTACTATCTTAGGGCTGATGTAGCACTTTTCATTCTACATCTCTGTGAAAATTAAACATGTGGGGTCCAATCCTATGGTAATCCTTCCCTCCCACTGACTTCGAAAGTTGGTTATATGCACTCTCTCCCTTTCATACATGTGTGTGTGCTTGCAGCCACATGCACCCACAGCCCGGGTTTTAAAAGGGAGAGAAGTGTCCTGTTCATTTCTGTCTCAAAAAGGAATCCTGCAGGACGGCGCTCAGAGAGTGGAATTGTTCCAGGTGCTTAGCACTGAAACGCCAGAGCATTTCCTGGTTAGGCTAAAGCTGAAACCTTTTGGAAAATCTCTCTAGTTTTTAATAGGAAGCAAGGAAGTTTTTTGCAGGCCTGAAGATACCTGGGACAGGATATGGACTTCTCCATCCTTTCATTTTGTCAAGAACTGGTGAGAGGGCTTAAGTCAATGTGTGAGATAAAACTACTAGTCCAAATGAATTTCCCAGCTAAATATCCCTGATGTTAACAGCCACGTATATCCTAAATGAGACCAGCATTCTATGAAACCAAAACCTAATGTCAAAGCCTTGTACTAATGATGCCCAAGTTTTTGTGATCGTGATCAGCTCTGAATGTTTTTTCAGAGATCCATATATATCCTTACATCAAACTTTACACTGAAATATTATAAAGGAAATGTAAATCTTGTTCGTTTAATGCAGGTCTGCAGACCAGCTTGGCATGAAGATTGTTCATGTAATAGTCTTTATGACTTGGACCCAAATCCAGTAATTTAGGGTGAAAAAAATCCAAAAAGAAAATTCTAAATAAATGGCAAAGTTAACTCTCAAATATTTGTAGGATGTGGACATGACAGTTAAGTGAAGTGTAAACTTTTTCTTGGTCATCTTTCTTCTCCTGCTTTCACCCAAGTTGTGACAAGCTTTGTTACTACTAGCATCTCATATTTTTAACTAGCTAAGATGAATCTGTCTCTAGTGAAAAAGGTGGTTCAGTGAACTAAGGATGGGCTGACTGGGGTCTTAGGTCCCTGATCTTTGGCAGCATCTGATCTTAAATGGTAAGCATTTGTGGATGAGCTTCTCTCATTTTCCGCATCGCTCAGTCGGGTGAGAGCACAATACTGGATGAGTAAATAGCTCTGCAAGTACCAGCCCTTTTGAATTCATAGCTCACAGGGCTGGTTAGTCACATCTGCTAAACGGCCTAGACTTGCTTTGCTGTAAATTGGTGTAAGCAAAGCTGACTTAAACAAATGAAGGGCCTGTCCCCTTGTGTGAACCTGCAGCCTATTTCCACTTGATCTCGGCACTGCTGCAGTCGTATTTACGGTATGCCACACGATAAAGGACACGATGCTGGGTGTCACTGAGCCTCCCCTCCCCCTGTTTCTGACTAATGTCTTTTCAGTGTGGGAGCAGAATCCTGATACGCGTGACACAAGCAGAGTACGTGGGAATTAGTTCCATTAAAGCCATGCCATATGGCTCGCAGGGTGCTCTGTGATACCACTATGCTGCTTGACAGTCTTTCCCTATGGATGGGATCAGCACATATTCCCTGATTTGCACTCTTTTTTAGCGTATCAAACAGGGACAGACTTTTAATTAAAAATGACATCATCACGCTGCTGCTAGCTCGTTGCAGGCAGTCCACATATTAATGCTGCTTGTTTCAGTTTTCAATGATCCTATTATGAATTGTAACCTCATTACACAAACCTTGCTATACAGTGGAATTTCAAATGGGGTTTTGTGGTTTTTAGAACTTAAACAGCTAGAATAAGCACAAAGGCAGTTGCGGTCAGGCAGCTTCCTCTCTTACCGCAGCAGTTGTGGAGATGCCATTCCAGTGACCACTGTTTCTACAATGACTCAGTTTCATTTTTAACAATCTGACTCAGTTCTCTTCAAAGAGGGCAGAATGTTATTTCGGCCTGATTTTTGTGTGCATGACTCTGTACAATGGGGTCAGTGCCAACTTAACCCTTTGGGATCCAGCCCCTGGGAGCAGCCTGGATTCCCCTGGTTGTGAGGAGGTGAGCTCCTTACACGCCGCAGAATTTGGACAGCTGGTTGTGTTTTCAGCCTTCAGAAAACATGGTGTCAAGTACAGCTACTTCCACCAGTGAGCCTCTGCACCCTGCAGCCTTTGCCAAAAGCTCTTGTGAGGAAACTGAGGTTAAACTATTGCCTTTTTGAAATGAAAGCATGAAATAAAAATGCATAGATCCTTCAAAAAATTAAAAAAAAAAAAAAGAAAAAAAATGGAGAAAAGTTTAAGTATGTTGGCCAGTGGCAAGAAGGAGTCCAGTCGTTTCTGTGCATGGTGCATTATGAATCTGCAAACCCCTGCAAACAACTGCCAGTCATCTTCTAAAACCAATGATTAAGTAAATAAGAGTTTATGGAAGTTCAAGCTTTACCCAGCATTCAGCTCTAAAAGCTCATTCATGTAAATTTTACAAAAAAGGAATGCAGCAGTTTTCAACCTTAATGAAATATAAGAATGTCTTTTTCGTTCCATATGACTCACAGTTTCGTTTTGAAGTTTTTGAGCTTCTCTTAAGGTTATGGAGTGGTCAAGCGAAGCGGAACAGGGTTTTTGAAATCAGGAAGCCTGGGCGCTGTTTCATTCAGTAAAAAAAAAAAAAAAGAGAGAGTGAGAGAGGGAGGGAGGAGTAAAAAAAAAAAAAGAAAAAAGCTCTATTCCTGTGTTTGATTGAAAAATAAAACTGCTGCTCTCAGTGAACCTTTGAAGTCCCCCAGCCCAGTAATTGTTTCACGACATTTGCAGCTTGAGGCAGCAAGAATGTTTGTGGTTGTTTTAAAGGCATCTGAGTGTGGATTCCATATGGTTTATTTTTATTTTGGTTTTTTTTCTAATTTTTTTCTTCCCCACTTGGAGCCTCAAGTTCTTGTGCATTGCCCGATACGTGGTCCCAGCCTACTCTATTTCTGCATGAACTGTCTCTGAAAGAACTGAGTGAATGCATTGTAGACCAAAGATTCAAGCGTGCTTAATTCAGACAAAATCTGTGAATGCCTGGTGAGGCAATAGTTGATTTTAGCCGTGCTTTATCGATACTATATTTGGAGTGTGGCTTACTAAACAGTGTACAGTTTGCTTTCCTGAACAAAAGACCTCTTCATATGGCCTATACTTAGAGCATGATACTCCAAATGCTTACTATAGAGCATAGTGCTTGCTGTCATGCTTTCAATAGGTAGTTTGCAGTAGGCCTGATAGTAAGCCATTGGAGTCAAATAAAGGGCCTGATTCACCACTGTGTTCCTCTGGTCTTAGAGCAGTGAAACTGTTTTGTTCAGCAGAACAAGCTGAATCAGATCCAAAAATTCTGAAAATATGTGCTATAGAAAACAAAGAAAACTAAGGTCAATTTAAGACACATAAACTTGGAAGTGTCCAGCATACTTGGAACTCCCCCTCACCTTCTCTCTGCAAAAGACTGCCCATTATATACAATGTAATAGGTAACAGTATATGCATTGATAATCTGTAGTGATATGGTCCAGTCCTGAGCTTACTTAGAAACGACTGTTTGCAAATTGTTGTTCTTACTCCTGCGTTTTTTTTCTTGCAAAGTGAGTTCTAATCAGTCAAGTACTGAGCTTGTAGCTTGGGTGGCAGTTGTCTCTGATAAGAGTAGAGCTCATTCATTTACTGATTGGAAAAGTTACGCTGAAGACCAGCACTAACCTTTTAGTCTAAGTGGAACCAGTTGTAATGACAGAAGAATTGAACTTAATCTGTTCTAAAGAGGGAGTCAAACTAGAGGGCACTACAGGCTTCATCCAGAGTGGTTCTTCACTTCCTTGAAGTGACTAAAGGACTTCCAGTTCTTAGTCTGATCCACTTATCTGTGCTGTTACAGTTTTCTCACTGGGGACACACCAGTGGAAGGGGCCCAAGAGCAGTCACTACACAGGCTCTAACATGAGAGACCTGCAAAAGAAGGCAGGCAGTGCAGGACACCAAATCTTAGCATGCAGTGCACCATGACAGGAGCAGATCTGCAGAGCAAAACGGCTGGTGCTGAGGACCAAGCTGCCCGCAGTGCAGATGTTTGGCTTTGGGTTGTGGACTGAATGTCCGCTACTGGTTAGTGCCCTTCCAGTTTTGTTTTGGCTCTGACAGGACGTGTGTCCCTGATCTTAATCTGATGTGGGATAGGAACTGAAATGGGGTAATTGGAGACATTTGAAGGAGGAGGTTCCTTCAGAAACAGGCCTCTGACTTGAACACTAATGCACATATACTTAAAGCTGATGCAAGTAATTTTTACTAAAAACATGTTAACTGTGTATTTTCTAATTTAATGGAGCAACTTGGGTGAATAAAGGATATGCACTTGCTAAGCAGGGGAAGGTGTCACAGAGCTTACATCTACTGGGAATAGCACAGCGCCAGTCAATATTCCTGCTCTCCTATGGTGTACCATTGTTGGAATGGTTTCTGGCATGGCTTGGGCCGCCTTGTGCTCTAGACAAATCCCGAGCAAGCCAGAGATATAAGAAGAGCCACGGGCTATTCCTCATAGGCAACTAGAAATGGCCAGCCTATTTTGGAGAGTAAAAAGGTTTAACAGTATAGGAGTAGCCAAACTGTGCTAGCTGATGTAAAGGCCAGGGAAGGAGTCCTGGTACTGCTTAGTGTGTAACTGTAGATGTAGCCCGAGTGACCATATATAGCGTAAGAATGATTGCCTACCATAATGAATATCAGATGAACAGAGCAGTCAGATACGTGTTAACCAAAGAGACATGAACATGAAAGTTCCTCAAACAAAAATATTGTAAAAGCAAATTAATGTTTAATGTGATTAATATCCTTTATTCCTGGCTATCTGTTAGAGGGAACTCTGTTCTTGTTTCATGCTTTCTTAATACATATGCTGCATATTACTCTCATTCTAGTCATGCTGTCCTATTTAGTGAGGCCTGGAAAATTTAATTATGAAATAGTGGAAGATGCTCTTAAAGAGAATCAATAGCTATGGCTGGTCTCAAATGACAAGCCTCCACTGCAGTTAATGGTGCTTGGATGACTTTGGTCAAGGAGATAATTTCCAAGTGCAAGTATGTCACCTGCAGGCCTAAACTGAAAAGAAAAGAAGCTTTTAAGGGACAGCTCCCCCACCCCATTTTAGTTCTGCATTTGCCAAAATTTAAATCTATCATAATTAAAGTATGAAGGTGTTTCCAGTACTAAGCATGATCCTGTCCAACACCAGACCTCAGAATACTCAACAAGTGCCAGTTAATTAAGCTTCACCTCACCTCTGCGTGGACAAATTTGCTATTGACTGTTAATGTACCTGTACAACTGGACAGAGAAAATGTCAAGAGATTTACCCCAGATTGCATAGAAATTTGTGTCACTGCTGAAGGGGTACTAGTTCAGTGGGCAGATGTAGTCTTGAAGAGCATGTTAGTTTGCTGGACAGTTCTGCTAATGGTAGGGCAACAGTCTCATAATGGTATGTCTGACCTTATGTCTAAAGGAAAAACATACATTTGTTCTATTCACAAAGGTTTTGGCAGCAGAATGATCACTGACATACGATCTCATCCTGAAGTCCTGTCCCTCTTTTTTTTTTTTTTAATTTATTATTATATATTTATTTAATTTTTTGAGATGTTATGTCTATGTTCTGCATGGCTTGGAGTGAGCTGGTTGATAGAGAGCAATGCTTTAGAAAAGAGACCATTAAGTCACATCCATTTTAATTGCTATGGTTTAATTATTCTGCTGTACTCTAGGATAATCTAACTACCCTGGAGAGTAGATCTGAAAAAGCTGTGGGGGCTCCATTGTGGTTGGGCAAGCTAGGAAATGTCTTATAAAAGGCACACTGTATCTGACAAGACTGGGCTACATTTGTTTGCTATTTTAAATTCCACTAATTTTTGCATGTCTTTGAATTAATTATTCTTCTTTCAACATCAAAGGGAAACAGAGGACATTTTTACTTTTAACAGTTTTGTGCTATAATAATTATCCTATTGCTCCGCTGACAAGATCTCATGCTGCTTAGGGTCCTGAGATTACAAAAGGAAATACAGCTAATTGTAGCTTGATAGAAATGACAGTTTTGGTTCTTCATTTTCTCAGTGGTGTCTGCTCAAGGTGGGTCAAATCCTGTAAGGTTCTAAGCTTCTAACACCTGTTGGTTGCACCTGAAATCAATGGGGAGTTGAAGACACCTTGCAGAATCTGTCTTTGGTAATGCTTATTGATGCTGTTTTGTCCCGTGAGCATAAATGTGTATCTACAGAAATGGGTTTCAACGAAGGCCTTGGATTAGAGAACCCCTGACTGTGGTGGATTTTGGTTCTATATCCAAATGTTGTAGCTGACTTCTTTCTCTAACACTGGCTGGGCAGGATGTAAGCATTTTCTTTAGCGTGGGAAAGCTCACTTCAGTTCCAGTTCACCTTTTCACAGTTCAAACCCAGTTCTACTGAATGGCAATTTTTCACCCTTCAGAAACCATTATGATTCATTTATGTGAAGTATTTTGAGGAGCACTTAGATTTAAGATGATTCATTTGAATTCTATGAAGCTCTCCATCTCTTGGTCTCTCTGTGGTCAGCACGGCTACATTACCCTTTTTCTCCAAATCCATTAATAAAATTTCCTTCTTTCAGTTAACATTTCAGCATCAGTTTCTCCTAATCTTATTTATGTGAAGGGTCCAAAATGGAACCTTTAGAAACTTGAGGAAAAAGACCAACAATCATGATTTTTAAATTTTTTTTGTTTCCCATCTGTGTGTTGACAGAATTAGTGCAAACTCACAGAATTTAATCTTTAAGTTTTCTATGGCACTTCTATATTCATTCTCTAGTTCTCTGTTCCAAGTTAAAGCAAAATTGATTAAGAAAAAAAAAATCCAGTTTCTAATCTATATATCTGCAAATCTCTGGATATCGAGAGTTTTATGTATCAAGGTTGTAGATATCATGTAGATAAGGATTACGTGTTGCAGTTTTTAGGTTCTAGAGGTGGTCACCCGAGTTCCCCCTGACCACTACTCTTTCTGCCATCTCTGGGAGGGCCATAATCTGATGTCCTTGCCAGAGGTGGCTTTTAAGTTACAACACTGACTGCTTCATTGGTTTTTGCATTTGAAAGCTCATGGGGCTGTTTGGGGACTTGTTTGTTTTTATGCCAAAGGTTTGAGAAGGTGGGAGGCAGGGTAGGAGGGAGCAGGTAGTGGCTCCCCTTTTCCTGACCTTGATCAATCTGTGTATGAGCTGGAGAGTCTGGGGCTTCCTGCCCCTGACAGCTGCACCCTGGACAGTAGCAAAAAGAATGATGGAGCTAGAGAAGTCCAGGGAAGGAAGTTTATGCAGCATGGAAGAGTCATATCCTGAGGAAATTGAGTGGAGTATGTGTGTATAACTATATAGATAAATATAAACCTTTATTTTTAAGGAATTAAGAGCATTAAGTAGAAACAAGAATAGGACTGGAGAGAGGAAAGATGCAAGCAACAATGGCAGTAAGCCCAGGGTCACTTTTGCTGAAGACAAGGAGGTGAATGTTAAAGGGACAGGGAATTGTGAATAAGAATGGTTTCTATGAAGCAATTTTTTTTTTCTTTTGATCTTAAACGAATTTGCAGCCATAAAGTTAAGCATGCTACTGGTCTGTATCAACTCTAGGTTTAATGAGTTTTGTTTCTTTTCTTCCATACTCAGTTCTGGTGTGTCTTTAATCTCTAATTAACCCCTGAACCTGCAGCTCAGCTCCATGTAGGGCTCTCTGAACTTTGGCTGAGGCTGAGGTGCCTCCGCATGGAAAGGCAGCAGAGGCAGGAAGGCAGATTTCTGTCATGGGGGTCGTGACTCCCCATCTGTACAGCAGTTGGCATGTGAGCATTGAGGCTCTGAATGGCATGTTTGGGCACAATGGAATAATAACAACAGTAAGGATAAACAAGGGCATGCTATGAACCAATCCTAAAAGAAAGTTTTTTTGCTCTGTGAAAGCTGACTGACCGTGTGACCAAGGGGCAAAGCCTCTTAAGGAAGCAGTGAGGGGGAGCTGTCACCGGAGCGTTTGCCAGCTGAGAGCTCTCTCCCATGCGTTCTTGCGCGTGCTCGCTGCGGTTAGAGGAATGTGGTTGCTGCAGCTTTATCAAATAGGTCATGTGAATTTCAGCAGTAACCTATGATCTTCCTTCCTTCCTTTTCTGGAGCATAGCTTGTCCTTCCCTCTATCAGCTTTAGCTGCCTGAACTCTTTTACATCCTCCTTCTAAAGGACGGCACAAAGTCATCTTCTGTGCTTCTTCCTAAAGGCGCAATGCACACCTGCGTCTTGCATTCTGCAGCTGAGAAACGTAGTTAACGACACAACCCTTCACTGGCACGGTGTATTGAGTTGATGCAGGAGGTCACTAGGCCAGTGTGGATCTAGGGCAATCGCAGGAGACATCAGATAGAAAATTACTGTGTGTTTTGTGGCATGCGAATTTAAGTCGTGCATAGATGAGAAAGAGTGGGATGGTCACTGTTAGATGGAAAACATGGGTCTAGACTGTGAAATGAAGGAAGACACTGGCAGAAAATCTGGTTTGACCATAATTTTTGCAGCCATAACTTGCTGTTACTTTCATTACCTGAGAAGTTTTGAGTGTTTTGCTTAGGTCCAGGATCTCTTGGAGGCTTCTGTGTGATGACTCCCCAGGAACCATCAGCTCGTGTTGGTCAGGATTCAGTGCTAGGTGGGTTTTTATATTTATTCTCTGGCTTTTACTTTTAGCAGTTCTGACTGACAAAAACAAACCTAAAATCCCTGTAATGTGGTGCCATATCCAGCTAGCAGTAGGTGCTTTATTCCTAAGTCGAAGGAAACTCCTATTGTCACTCTTAAGAGACATCTTTCTTAATGCTTGATCTGGGTATCATCCAGGCTGTTGTTTCAGGATTGTATCACCATCACTGAATTTTATTGTTCTTTCTGAATAACTGGGACTAACAGGTTGTTTTCAGAATTTTGTTGTAGTGAAGCCAAAGAAAATTCCTCAGTAAAACCAGAGGGATAATTTTTTTTTTTTTTTTTTTTTTTTTTTGATGTTAAGTTTAAGCCTGGTTGCAGCTGAACTGATGTAAGCCTTGAGTAAATGTACTGAAGCCATTAGGGCTTATTCAATGTAAAGCCATACAGTAGGATCATCATCTCTTGAGTGGCTGTGTACATGCCAAAACACAATTTGATCCAAGTGTCTCTTGCATTTTTTCAAAAACATTTGAAACTGTAAAAGTTCTCAGAAAAAACTGCTGAATGAAAATAATCTGAGGAAGGAAACCTTCAGTTATAAATTACAGAGCAATTTACTCCTCATGGTTCCTTTCCAATTATAAATACTTTTGACTATCTGGGGTAGTCATTTCCAAGGATGCATTTTCACTGTCTGAAAGATGGTTCTGAAATCTTAAAAGTGGAATATTACAAGTGGGTACTCATGGGAAGATGGTAAAATTGTTTTTAAGTGTGGAGGCACTGAAAAGTTTTCAGTACTTTTATATCATTTCAGCAACATTCTCTCTCTCAGGATGTCCAGGAATTAAAGAAAGGAAATATTTACATTATAATTATATTTCTGTTTATTTAATTAAGTTATTAAGCAGATCTGGCATACAGAAGCAGCTCTCTTTAGTCCTAATTGTTTCTCCTAATGTTGCAATTACAGCATTATTGAAAGAATTCAGTGAAGAAAGGCCTGCAATCTCTGTCAGGATGCAGCAGGAGGGCTGGGGGAGATTTGTTCCATGGGAAAGAGAGGCAGTGAAACGGATTGCTCAGCTGCCCCCTCTGCAACAACACGGCAAATCAGTGTTACAAAGCGAGACACAAGTCTGCAAAGGGTGGGGGGCTGGGGAAGAAACCTTCTATCGGAAAACTCTCTCCCCAGTTATTAAACAGTTTATGTAGGTCTGCAAAAGGGGAACTTTTTTCCAATCCTTCCATAAAGCCTTCTAGAATGGTAATTTTTATGTCAGGGATATTTATATTAAGAAGCCCACAAAGCCACAGTCTACTTTCCATACACGTAACTTGTATGGATCCATAGATAAAGTTTCCATTTAAAAAAGAGCACTGAGCATTGTATTTACTCTTTGGGCTTTAATTTCTAGATATTTAATTGT